>JANHGO010005241.1:0-23411 GCA_024606505.1 Aquila spilogaster
TACTTAGCAACAACTGAAAACATCAGTGTTATCAACATTCTTCTCATACTGAACTCAAAACACAGCACTGTACCAGCCACCGGGAAGACAATTAACTCTATCCCAGCTGAAACCAGGACAATTTGGTAGCTCCCATCGCTGCACGCACCCTGGGCACAGCCAGCAAACACGTGCTCTCGTGCAAATGCACCGCATCGTGCAGGGGCGTGCTGAGAGCAGGGACAGCGAACACTGCAGTCCATACCAAATAATAACAATTAAAAACATATATTCAGACCCTAATGCTAACAAACCTGTCAATACAGGGTTGAGTTCTGCCACCTTTCTCTTAAGCTGCCTCATTTTCATGGAGTCACTGAGTGATCAGATATAGCTGCGTTAAGTAAATGCTGCATTCACGAATGCCTCGCACAAGTCTGCCTCTGGGAGAGTCATTAGACTAAATACTTTGTTTTGCAGACTGATAACTCACAGAAGGTTCCCAGCAGCACAGCCAGAGCAGGTCCTTCTGCTCTCCTGTGAGACTTCAGGCGTTAGCCACTGGCAGAGGATTGTTGCTGGACAGAAACAAGCCTGCTCTATGCATGCTCCGCTCTCCAAATTGTTTGTCTCCTCTCGTGCCATCTACTTGCTGCCACATGTGGTATTAAGATCAACAAACACTGATAAGGGCCAAATTTTCTCAGCCACAGGGATGTCAAAGGGATCAGCGGATGGTGGCTTCGTTGGGTAAAACCTCTTCTGATGTCAAAAAGGTTCTTGAAAATCATGTCCAGACAGACAGCACATTGCCTAAGGAGGGGAAGACACTTTTCTTTTCCAGCCCTGCTCTACCTCTCACATGCAGGGCTACATCCTGTCCCGCTGATCCAGCTTAATCTAACGTAAGAGCAGACAATGGAAATCAAATCCCACCGGCTGCCCGAGGAGCACACGAGAGCAGGTGTTTGCAGAAGTGCGAGCAGCGAAAGCCATCCACCGACTCCCGTGCTCCCTGCTGTGGAGCTCAGCCCAGTAATCTGGATAATATCTACACTAATTCCTTCCTAATTTAGCAAGCTAGCAAACCTGCAGAAGCAAACAGGTGTGTGTACTTGTTTGATTCCCCCCCCCCCTCCAGCAAAAAGAGTGATTATATTTCTCTTCATTCCAGCTAGAGCTGCTATCATAAAATATTCAGCTCAAGCCATCCTGTTCCACATTATAATTACCTGCCAAAAATTGCTAACAGATCTGCTTCTGCCATCAACATGAAGCTGGCTAATCCTCTGGGAACCTCTTTTTAATTAAACACCTAATACAGTATGATAAACATTGAAAATATGCACCGCTCCTCTATTAAGAATGTGGCTTGATTTCTGAAGTGCACCTAATCAATTCAAGTGTAATATTTACTGTGGCAGCAAATCTTTAGGGCTTAATATTTCAGGTAAAGGTTGTTTTAGCAATTCTATTAACAGAAGGAATGAGTGAGCGCAAATAAAACACAAAATCCCAATTCGGCTTGATTGTTGACTCCAACCTTGGCTTTCCCTTCTCAGCTGCTCGCACTGACCAAGCACGCGAGTTTGGTGTGCTCAGCTCCGGGCCTTTTCCTTTCCCCTCCTCGTCTGGATTGGTAGTTTTAACTGGTAACATTCATCTGATCTGTAAATGCATCTCCCACCCCTCACCAACAGGGCAGGGGCTGTGAATATCTCATGTAAAGCAAATTTACACTCGTTAAGCTCTAGCTCTGTAGCATCCCCATCTCTTCTTTCCTTTGGTCCATCTCTCACCTCCACCTTGGTCTCACAAAGAGCCAATCCTGTTACCGCAACCTCAGTGTCACCAAAACGTCCTTGTGGACCCTCTGTCACAATCAAATTATTATTATCTATTTACCTGCTAGGCTTGGAGTCCATCACTCTACCTGATACATCAGAAGAGCTTCGTAAGTATTTTGACTGCAGGGATTTAACTAACAAAGTTGCTGCAAACCGTTGTTTGCAATACGTAGGGGTGCACACAGGTTCAAGGGTACAGTGCCAAGAGCGTTCCTGGCATTCCTGGCAATATTATTGAATCCAAAAGTCCCAGAAAGAAACCAGAGGTAAAGGATTTTAAGGATCAAACCACACAACCACTGATGACTAGGGATAGCTACCACAATTAAGACAGATTATAAGAACTGTTATATGAAGATCTTGTTTCCTGGTGAAGAACACATCCCAGTGCAAAGTCATGAATTATTTAAAAGCCATGCAAGCCGACCTGGTTATTACTACAGTAAGGATTTGAACAAATAGCAATGTTACAGAAACTCCCTGTGTTTTGAAGGCAACTCACCCAGTATAATAAAACCTACTTTCGAATGAAGAGGACGTACAGCCTAGGCATACTGATCTGTGCTCCTTGAAAGGAGGCACATTCATGGCTGTGAATGTGTTACTGTTAGTCTTAAGGCTCTGAGATAGATGGAGTGAGATTAACACTTGTCCTCTGACTGGGAAACCCAGCTCCCAGCCCAGAGATGGAATTTTCCACATGCAAGCTGATTTTACAAACCATACTTTCCTGACAATTCATAATCAAGATTTCCATGCACCTGGAGACAGGGAAACAAATGAGGCTGAGAAATCCCTTTACTCTCAGCTACTCCAGAGCAACTTCCACAGTGAGTGCTTTATGAAGTGTGGCAAAGACAGGTGCTCCTTTTGCCAGAATAGCAAATTTCCAGGGCTTAAGCCATAGCTGTGATGTCCTATCTGGAACAGGATGTTTAGTTGTAATGTTGCATATACTCATGTAATAAGCAGGATCCTTTTCGCTTCATCTGGAAGAGTGAATTGCAGAAACAAATCAAGCTGTCAGGGAAATGAGGACATCTCCCCTCTGCCGATAGCTAAAGCCCCTTATTTCTGATTCAGTTCACAGGTGCACTCATGCATCTGTCACTGAAATCAATGGGACTTGAACTTACAGATCCCAGTGTAAATTTATGGATTCTGAAAAAGCATTAAAATACCATGAGGCCAAAGGCTGTCTGAAATCACATTCACATGTTTTTCTGTAACCACATCAAGTAGCAAACATAGCCAGTGTCCCTAAGCCAGGACAAATAAAAGTACCCGTTAAAAAAATAAAAGAAAAAGCAAATGTCAAGGGAAAATATATTATAATGGCATTTACAGGCATTTCTTCTAATCCAGATTTCAATTTTTGCACAATTTCTCCTAAGTGAGACCAAGGCAAGCTGCCTTGCAATAAAAAAGGCGCTATTGAATGCATTCAATAAAGACCATCTCAGCTCCTCAGCTACAGCCCGTTCACAGATGCTAGAAGCTGAACACCAGAAAGCTTTGCAGAGGGGATTGTGCTCATAAATGATACATGACTTAAATTCGTACCATGCTTAACAATACTCAAGCAAAAAACCATCAAGAGTCTCTCTGGACTGCCATCCCCACGGCTCGGCAATGCAAGAGTTTGAGGCTGGTTTGCAGAAGCAACAGCTACTGACTTCATTTGATACCAACTCCTGGGCGTTATTATTTGGAGGACAGGGACTCTGTGAGACGTCCTCTCACTGCCAGCCCAACCTTTGCATCACCGCAGGGGCTGCCACTAGTGTCACCTTGGTGCTGGCAAGGGTCGGTGGTGTGGGCAGCAGTGATCTCAGCAGCGTGCAGCTTTTCTTAATGTGCAAACACCTGGTACAGGGAGCAAGGCAGGCACATTAGACCACCTCGTTCCTCCCGTGGTGTAAGGAGGTGGCACTATCATTCCACCTAAAAACAGCATAAAAAAGCAATTAGCTGCTGTTTCTTGCTCCTTAGTTATAGATACCTTTAAGAAACACCATAAATGTCAAGCTCTGTTTTCCTGATGGGGTTTTCGAAGGACTGTTAGTACAGCGTCAGATCTGTCTTGGCCTCTCCAAGAAGATGAACCTGCGAGACAGCAGCTTGCTTTCCACCTGCTTATTCCACAAGACATTTGTTCACATGTGGCTGACCCAAACCTTGCAGTCATACATGAGAATCCTAACAGTGGGCTGCCCGAAGGGTTACACTCAATACTGCACTCCCCTCTCCTCTCAGTGTATACACCTGCCTCTGAAAATCAGGCCCTGCAATAAGCAGCTCTCATCCCCAAGTCTTCACTATCGGTTATAGGTTTCTCCAGTTCATCTACTTACACAAGCACTGTAAAGTCTGCAGGACTTAAGAGCTACTTCCCACCTTTGTTCAATCCTCAGTGTCACCATCTCAAAATGGAAAGGGAAGAAGAGTTTTAATCTTTCCCTTTGGTATTTGTTTCTAGGAAGAAATACATTTTTTCAGTCCTTTTCCCCCAGCACCTTCATCCTGAATGGCGACACCAGAGCTGAGCTGGTCCCAGGGCATTGCACTGCCGTTCCCAGGGACAGCCAAAGAGCGCATGAGCCACAGAAAGGTGCAAGCCAAGTAGTCAGATATACCCACCAGCCACTGAATTGCAGTGATCTACAGTGAGTATCAAACAAGCCCAAAGGCCCCAAAGCATTTGTTAGAAGCCTTTAGTTGCTATTCTCATTTTCTTTTTTCAAAGAAAAACTAAGACGGCATATCCTATCATTCTGCTTTCACCTCTGTAAGCAGAACCATGCTGTCTGCAGCTGACGCCAGCCAGGACTTCAGAGAGGAGGAAAACACCCGTTCAGCCAAGAGAGTCATGCTAGCTGTCTAAAAACATGTAGTATTTAGTAGCAGAGAGAGATGATCTACCAGTCCTCCAGAAAAGCCTTTGTAATTCCTTTTATATTTATGGAAATGAGCACACAGGGAAAATGTATGTGCAAATAAATCATTCATCAATTAATAAAAAAACCCAGAAGAATTTAGGTCACGAATATAAACTTCCCTGCTCTCAACACACTGAAATCTCTGTTAGGTCCCTTTTAAGTTTCAGCAAAACAAAGGGGTTAATATCTATTTTTCTGACCCTATCAACTTCACTAAGTTATCAGTCCAATAAGAACTATGCAAAACTTGCAGAAATCATCCCATTTCTGCATTTGCCATGAGAAAGAGCAGCTGTTTCAAGTGCCATAGCAAACACCAGGTGCCAGAGTGACTCCTCATGATTGCTTATCTGACACTATGGGAACTCATGCTGAACCACAGCAATTTGTAACAACCAGGTATTGACTAAGGGCAATGATAAAATCCCTCCAAAACCCAACAATATTTCAAAGGAGGGTTTCTTACTAATATCTGTGCTTTTGGTGCTTTTTCAAGCTTTAATAGGAGCAGATTTTCAACAAGAAAACACAAGGAAAGTCAGTATATGGTTTTACCTGAGACCTTCTCTGCAATTTGTGTGTCTCAAATACAGAGAATGGCCAGTGTCTGCGTGGGGGTCAGGCCCACAGAAATAATGTATAATTATGTACAAATTGATGTTCTCAGTTTTAGTCCAGGATCCTGGTAAAATACCGCTGACTTCTCCACATTCAAACAATTATCAGGTACTTAAATCCTTTGTCAAAAGCAAAGCATCAGCAAAACAAAACAAAACAAAAAGCAGAGGAGGGGAGGGAACTTCACTATAAGCTTTCCTTCAGTCAATGTCTCAACAAAAATAAAGCAGCCCTGAAGGACTCTGCCGCTGCACTCACCTCCTCCTGCTGCAAGGACTCATGGTCTCCAAATGAGCTGTGTGCAACAGAGCTATGCTGTTGTCAGTTAATTATCCCTGGTCTTGTTGTGAGAACCAGTTTTAAAATTAAATTGTCATCAGATTAATGGGTACTCTGCAACTGAGATGAGGGGATACACCATCCTGGGTCTGATCAACAGCAGTCAAGAAAAAACAGCTGAGATTTTCTAGCAGAGCAGCATTGATACCACTCTTGGGTCCTATAAATGATGACCTAATTCAGCCTACCCTTACACCTGGAGATCAGGGTTATACCTACAGTACGACACAACATGCGGACTGTGGGACAAACGCAAGTGTGACAGAATGAGCTCTGGATCCCAAAGCCAAATAGTCACACAAGCATGAAACCTGCTGCCCCGGCTGTTAAGCACACAGAAAATTAATGCTCCTCTGCTCAGGTACACTGCCCTGCTACCCTCTGCTTTCTCTGTCTTCTTAAATTCGCTTTGGATACCTCCACACTGGCTCCACGAAGCACTCTAGTTTCCTATAGTTTTAGGAGAGATGGTTTAACTAGAGACAGCGGCTGCGAGGGGGTGTCTTCCCACCCGAACAGACTAGTTTTCCCAGACACCGAGGCCTGAGGGATCACGACCAGCCCACTCCCGGCGTTCCAGTGCAGCACAGCATGCATATCACCCAACAGCTGACCCAATGCAAAAGAGAATTCCTTAAGTTTCCTATTTGGCTGTGCCTTCTCATTAAGCATTTGGAAGCGCTCATTATATGTCTTTCAGCAACTTAGCTTTTGAGGATGAAACTTTCTTGCTACTCTGGCTTTTGTAACAACAAAAATTTGCATTGTATCAACTTCAGACGGAAAACAAAAAGCTGTCCCTTGCTTCTCCCTGCCAAACCAAGCAAGGAAAAACAAACTTAAAAAAAACCCAAGCCCTACCACTACCACCATAAAGTCCCATATCTGAAATTTGATGGAAAGGGATTTGATAAACTCGCTTTTTCACTGACCTCCCTTAGCCAAACACTGTTGGGATACACGTTTACAAATCAGGCTTTGGTCTCTAAATCAAAAAACAAGTTGTGACTTCTCCCTGTCTCTGACCTCCACACGATTTGCTAAGGTGGTAACTCCTAACCAGTTCAACTCCATCGGTTCTTCCCAAGGCAGTCGTCGCGCAGATTTGAATGTCAGTGTCCCATTTGTAGCCCAATCCTGGTTTTCTGTTTCCTGGAGGAAGTTAAAAATATGGGGCACTGTACAGATTTTAAGCACCACTCTTCAATCAAGTGAAATATTAAAGCCAAAACTAATTCAGTGGCGGGCAATAAGCATTGGGGGATCCTGCCTTATCTAATTTGCTGTCATCTGCAGTAATCTCTGCTATTAATATTACTGTGAAGAACATGTCAAAAGCTTAAATTCATCACTCCAGCATGGTCATTTAGGGAACGTGTGCCAGCAGGAGTGATTGCTCCTTTTGCCTCCTCAGCCTGTGGTCTGAATATTGAAACCCCAACTGCAGTGCAGCAACCAACATAAAAATAACCACCCAAATAGCTGTGCAAGGTGTACAGCCATCAGAGATTGGTGATACATATTCAACAGAACTCGACTAATATGTGGCGGTCTAAGTCCTTCCAGGAACAGCTACCCGTCATTGAATGTGGGATATGGAGCATCTGTGGTTCCCGATCACGGTACGGACCCAAAGAACAGAGACAGAGCAACTATCACTCTTCATCTGATGTATAATTTGCCTTTTTGGTTTGTATTAACAAAAACAATTAGAAGATGAACGGACCAAGGGGTTGTTAAACTCACACAACGCAGTGAATTGCTGCTTCCCTGGGGACGTGTTCTCCGCTAGAGTCACTTGGTCAGAGTCACAAAGGTCACACAACTGGGGAAGAACAAGGAACAGAGAAGGCCCAGGTCAGACATGATACGGTGGCACAGAAACAGCTAGTTTAGAGGAGGTCTCGCTGGCTACAACCTTATGACACCAAATCCAGGTGTCACACCAGCTTGGCTGGCAGGGTGTCCCTTGGCACACGTGCAGTAAAACTGACTCGCTGGTTCAGGAGAAGAAAAGTGGGAGGTGGATGGAGGGCATCGCAGGTACAGCTGCACAGCACGTGAAGGCATATGTTGTGTCAGGGGAGCCATCCCTGCCCTGGCTTTAGTCTGGAAGCACAGATGAGGATAACAGCAACGGTAAGGACCCAGGTCCCAGCACATGCTGCAAGAGCCTCCAGGGGCTTCCCCCCCCCATTTCTCTGCTTTTGCTGGAATCACGCTAACAAGACTGTGCCTGCACACACCACAATAACCTCTATTTGCTCTGCAGACATATCGACAGTGTTTCAAATCAGAAACTTACGCCTCACCCCACACCTAAGTATTAAACTGTTCTGTATGTTCTGATATCTCCTCCCAATTAGACCTTCCTTCCTACAAAGTATATTTCTCATTTGATCTATTTTAATCTTTCTATTCCTTAGTGAATACCCTGACCTAAAATAAGATAGCAGTACCTTATAAAGCAGAAAACAACAAATGGCAGCTAAGTAACATTGCTATTACATGAAGGAGAACCGAAACATGGAGAAAATAACTTAAAGACAAGGAGAAGAATATGTCTAAAGCTATCTCTGCAGCAGAGTTGCATATTGTACATCAAATATGTTGGACAGTATGCCCTGTGCTGGGGGGGAGCTGAGGGAGGACATTTTCCTGGATCAGTTGTAATCCGAAGCATCCCCTGCCAACTTGGGCACCAGTGCTGACAGATGGTACGTGATGCTCTTCAGTACTAACATAGCTGGCGCAAAGCTGGAACAAGGGATAGGAAATCCAGTTCAGCATTATTCAGCTGCTTTTGGATATAATCCAAGAGAAATAACCCATTGCTTATCTCATGGCAAAACCACACCACTGTGTACTAGCCCTGTCTTTATCGCAGTGATTACACGAGGCAAGAAAACCCCCCAGCAGAATCCCAGCTACAATTAATTGACATCTAAAGGCCCTCGCAAATCGTACTTGATGCTCACTGTCCCCTTAATACCTTTTGCTGTTATTAGCTATGGTCACTGATTTGTTGCTGTTACTTAGACTAATAAATAGTACAACATATTTTATCCCTTCAGTTAGAGGTGGAAACCACTCAAATGTTGTTTTAAGAGATCAAAGTTACATTGTGGAGCAGCAAAACACGAATCTGCTGAATGAAGAGGTGTTGGGAGGGAGGAAGAGCCCCAGGCAGCCATTAACCCTGCTGATGCCCACGACACAGCTCAGCTTCCACCACCAACCCCAAATCTTGTGTTTTGTTGACAGGCTTGGGCCCTGCTAGAACCAATACAGAGTCTAATCACTAGTCCAGGAAGATCTTAAAGTTTTACGCAAAGCAAATGCTCAACTCTCTTATGGGGCACATGAGAAGGCGACCACCAAGCTCTCAAACCTGGCTGGACATCACTGCTTACATGTCACAAAGCACAAACACCACCAGAGATGAATAGAAATTTAAAAAAAAAAAAAAAGTTTAACAACTATCTGCTGTGCTTCAACACATTTTTGACTACAAACTTTTTAGATTTTTTTTTTTTTAATTTCTGTTTACCAATTTGGTTAATGACAGATTTTGAAATACAGAGAAATTTTCTGCAGAAATGTCAACACTGAAGCTCATACAACTCCTGGTACTGGAGCTGACTATGGGTAACAGTGTAAAAAGTTACAGCACAAGCTATGAAGACTTAAAAGTGAATATAATTATTTATGAATAAAACTGCCATCCCAAGCCTGAAGAAGTCTTTCATTACTGCAGGCGTGCCCAGTCATCCTTCCATCCTTCTTCAGCCCCCTGCACCCCGTGCAGCCGCCTCTCGCACCAGCCCAGCTGGCCCCTGTGCCCGTGGGCTGCAGCGCAGGGAGACGTGCTCACCACCACCTCGGGCGCCGTGGGATGGGCAAGGTTTGACTTTGCCCTACTCTCACCCCACCCCTTGCAGCAGGACCCAGTTATCAAATGTGCTGCCACTTCGCTCACATATCCTGGACCAGCTCTAAAAGCAAAGCCACTGAAAGACCAGAATTACCGGTGGGTGCCCGACCAGCCAGCGCGGCCCTACAGCTGCTCTTGGCCCTCGCACGGCAACTTTGGCGTTCCTGAGCTGATGCACAAACACCTCACCTTGTCCTTTTTGGAAGTAGGACCGCAAGGAGGGGAAGCCTTAACTGCACCATCTCCCATGGGGATCCCACCATGCACAACAACAGCAAAGTAGGAAAACCCAAAGCGAACCTGAGCCCAACCATATGGTGGGCAAACCGTGAAAAAGAGCCCAGTTTGTGCAAAATGCTTCTAAGTTCTGCGCTATTTTTTCATGTTTTCATATTTGGTTTGGGGTTTTTTTACCATTCAGGCTTCAAGCAAATCAGTCAATAATAAGTCAGCACAGAAGACACTCAACTCCTTACTGATGGGGTCTGATTCATGCATTTATTACACACATTGAATAATTTAATTTTTTTCACTCACTTTTTCATTGTCTGGCTTTTCAGCCTAATGAATATATTAATCTGTTTACCACCAGCAGCAAATAAGAGTTTGTGGGATGATTTTTTTTTTCTTTTTTATTACTCCATTCCACTACCCCACACTGCAAAACTTTAACCACATCTCTGCCAGACACTGATTAGGTTTTGAAATGTTTTAATCAATAATCATTATAAGTCTGATTGTACCTAGAGGGATGAGATGGTGAAAGGGGATTAGTTTGGCCAACATGTGTTGCATTCCCTTGAAGAAAAAGAATCCAAAGAATAATAAAAACACAAGGTAGGTTGAACGTCCATACAAGGTGCCCAGTTTTGCACATTGTTCACATCAGACATAAAAGCAATTTTTGTGGATTTGGGGTTTTTTTTGTTGGTTTGGGTTTTTTTAACTTGATGGTGTTCAATAGTAAATAGAGCTTGGACTGCTCCTGAGAAAAATGTTTTCTCAACTCCTCCCATAGATATATTCTCCAGCAGACTTTCAATCACTTTCCTATCTGTACAGGGGGAAAAAAATACTATGAAGCTGAGGCTGATTAAGATATGTTGTAGCGTAACGGTGTTTGCCATTGGGACAGTGTAGATCAAAGTACACCCTTTTCCAGGGTTTCCAAAAAAGGACATACTTGTTTTAAGGAGGGAAGAGAGGAAGAAAAGGTCTCCTCAAAATTATTCGCACCTGAGAAATGGATGCCACATATTCATTGATGGCAGACTTGAGATGAAGGAGTGAGACAATGGATCGGGTGCCTGTCAAGGTCCCTTCTCCCAGACAGGCTGGGCCAGAGAGGGTCCTGCCAGCTGCCTGTGAGGACTGCTCGGCTCTCCCTGCAAGCAGAGCACGGGTGCTGCAGAAGGGACGCCGACATGGAAGGAACAATCTGGGAAAAGCTAACTGAGATTAACTGAGATCTGTATTCAGAAGAGTTTGAGAGACTGTAACACTGCACGGTAAATAGGTTATCCGCATCCTAGCAGGCAACCCCCAGTACAGCCTTCTTCCTTTCTAAATAATCGCCATATATTTTAATTTTTTTTATTGAATCCTTTCTGTGATATGTAATGCACTTATCTTGCTGTTGGTATTAGTGGCTCAGGGCTGCCATTCTGTATTACATTCTGTAGGGCTCTCATCAATACAGGATTTAGGTACATGGAGAGATGCTGGCAGGTAGGCTGTGGACTTGAGCAAGCCGGCCACGTGCCCAGGGAAGGGCAGCGTTTGACCCTCTCATAATTGTTTCATATTCTCTTCTGCAGAAAATATCAAACAGCAATTCACTGGAGGAAGGACAATAATTTTTCAGATACCACATGAAAGAAATACCAGCCTGGTCTGCACTAGATTATGTGGGACAGTATGTAATACATTGCTAGCAAGTTATGACATCGATTCGTTCCTTGAATTGAATTTGTTCACAGTAATGAATGTATTACTTCTTCCCTGAAGGCCCCAGTCTTTTCTCGCACCTTTATTGATCAATGGTTTCTAACTTTGAAACTATTTGCAAGAAGTGATTAACATAACTTACTTTCTAGTCTTAAAAACAGTGCAAGCAATTAGGGTTTGTACAGCAAGCCCCTGCCTAGCCAGGAGTAAAACTGCTGGAACTGGGTAGCATTATCTCATACATTAGCCTATATTTCAGCACAGAAAACAGTAAACGGTTGTATCAACACTAAACTGAAGCACGTTCATCTCTGAAATCACTCTGTAAAACATGGAGGACGGGCTAAGAAGAATTAATGGCTACTGCAAAATCTCTTTATAAAGAAGTGCTTAGAAATAACTGGGAAAGTGTGATTCTTAATCAAAAGCGATAGCATAATTCTTGGCTTCTGCAAGACAACCAAAGAATTAATAAAAGCTTGTTGGGAGGAGAGGATGAAGGAAGGTGAGCTGAACAAGACTTCAGGAGAGATGCACAATGTAGCTGCAAAGGTAAAGATGAGATTGAAGGATGCACCTTGAAGCAGATGAACACCACTCTTGAGCCTTTCAGTAATTTTTAAAAACAAAGTAGTTAATTGGGTTGCAGTCTGTAATAGAGATCTATATAACCCATTCCTTCACCTAAGCTCTATACCATAAAGAAGTGGCAACAAACCCATACAGATAACTGCTTGGCAAAGCTGGCAACTACTGGAAGAGCCTAAATGAAAGCAGAGGGACGGAGGAAGGGAGGGCAGACAGAAAGCCTGATCTGAGACAAATGTGGCCATGCCTGGAGCTCCTTAAAAAGCCTGAAAATGGAAAAGAAGTTGCGCTGTCATGCTAAAATGGTTCTCTCTAAAGCTGCTTCGTTTGCTCTCATTTGCAGAAGGGCAACAATCTACGGACATTTAATTCGCGTATGAAGCAGGCACAGTGACATTGCCGTAAACTCTGCTGAGGGTTAGGAAATAACAGCTTGCATCTAGCTAACATTTTCAAATATGATTAACTTCAAAGAATGTATGCTGCAATTGAAGAGTGATAATTTCTTATGCAGTCCCAAACAGAGCTGGTTTTTCATTTTTAATAAATTGAAGTTAGAAAAATTTGTTTTGCTGCCCAGGATTCCAAAATGACATTAGAAAAACACAATACATTTGTAGAGCAATAGCCATTAGCTGGACCGTAATTTCTACTCCTAATTACAGCTAATCAGGATGACAGTGGTCTCTGAACAACAGCGTTGACAATTGTAAAAGGAAGGAGTGAGAGTAGCACAATGAAAGCAGTGCTTTCATCGCACAGAGAGTGCAATGGTGTGAGAGCACACACTCCCCTCCTTTAGGAAGTTTCTCTCTAAGCTGGGTCCTAACCCCAATGTCAGCTTTCAAACTCTGTCACTCCACCTGAAGTGACGATAGAAAGCATTCGATATAGATGTCAAACATTAAAATTGCCCCAAAGCCTGGCTGGTCTCGGTTCCTCCAGAGGACCCGCAGTCCAGGGCGCTCAGGGAGCTGACTGCAGTCTGGATTCAGGTGGACTTTTGACGAGGCTTCAGGCATAGGATGTTCCTCAGTTTGGTAGATGCTTTTTAATGCAAATGCTTTCTAATAATATTCTAATCTTTTAGGGGCCGATTGCCAAAAGTTCGTGCTGTGTTTAGGGAGTGGATATCCTGACAGGACACCAGTTGGTGTCCTGAAAGCCCTGAACCTGTGCTGCATGGAGCTTGTAACGTTACCGAGATAATCCCCAGGGGAAAAAGCAGCAGTCTTGATGAAATTATCCAGAAAACCCTGGTGAAGTTTGGGAAGCCCAGCAGTAGACTGTGAATGTTTTGAAGCTCTTTGACATTTTATCTCCCCCTCTCTGAACACACCATGGTCAGAGCAGGGCTGCAGTGCCACATGCTTTCAGACAGCAAGCACAGAAAATGAAGGTTTTAAGTGGGAAGAAGAAATAGAAAAATGATCTCTTTGTGGACAATACTTAACCTGGAAAAGACATATTTTGATAGAGGTTGCAGTTACACTGGAAATGCTTCACCTAGACACTGTATTAACTCCGTTCCCAAGGAAATCTGTTGATTCAACAGAAGACGAGCAGCAGCTTGCTGCCCAACATGGGGAGTGCCTCTGTAGCACAGAGCTTGCCTCTTGTTCTCACTGACAACAGAAATCTGGTGTAACTAGGAGTTCTCCTACATCTATAAATTCAATTTGACAATGTTATCAGACTGACCTAGGGGCTGCACTCCCCCCAGGTTTCCCCTGGGCTCTCAGCTATGGAGACACAAGGCATTCCCAGAGCAGGAGAAGGGGACGGGCTTGCTCGGCAAGAAGCACTCGGGCACCCTGGGAGCCCTCACGGGCTTCCTCCTGCAAAGCGTACCCAACTGGGCCAGCAAGATGTATCACTATTTCGTGGGTCTCCTGAGAAGATAACCCAGCTACTGCTGTTGCATGCCAGAAGCACGAGAACTGGGCTTGGGCTTTGCCCTACCAAAGCCCTTGAGAAACATGGGATGGGCGAGCAGCCACCCCACAACGTGCTCCTGCTGGTACCCAGGACCTCTTTGCCTTTTTCTCCTCCAAGGTGAGATGGTGCTCAGATCATCTCAGTGCTGCTTCTTTGCTTCTGAAGTTATGCACCTACAGGAACACTATTCTCGTATTTTCATTCATTATGCTTATGAATTATCACTTAGTGAATAAAAATGTTCACATCTCCCAGGCTCTGTATGTACCAGGAGAAGGAGGTCTATTGCCCCAAGGCTTCTCCTCTCATAAACCTACATTATGATGTAGTTTAAAAACAGTAAAAACAAAAAAAATCAATCCAGTGCCTGTAGGAAAAAAAGTTGTGGCCTACTCTCACAAATGGTATGAAATCATGATGTAACCATCATGGATCTAGAAGAGTACAACGCAAGACACTGCTCAGAACAACAAGATTTTTGTTGATTCTTTTTCAATGAAAGTAAGTGCAAGCATACAGTCTTCTCCCTGCAACAGCCTTATCTTTCTTGTGCTGTATATATATCAGAAAAACTCTAATTCTAAATATATTTCCCTGACAGGTACATCCAAATCTTCACAGGGCAAATCAGTCATTTGCGTAGTTCATTTTATGTTACTAGAATTACACCAACGTGAATAAACACCACTGTGTCTCTAGCAAAACAAAATAATTGGAGGGAAATCCTCATCTACATAGAAACATTTGGCACTTTTGCATTCAGTAAGAAAATGGCTACCTGAAATCTCACTTCATGCACTGGTACGTAGGTCTTACTGTAAGACGTGCTGTTTTCAAGAAATCTAAGATTATTTATCAAAAATTAATTGTAAGGTTAGAAAAATGCTTTCCAAAAAAGCTGTTTCCTGAGGTCCAGAGCTTTGTCCCTTACCAGGCAGTAACCACATCCATTTTGCTAGTTTATGAGCTACCAAATTACTAGGAAAAGTGATAAACCTGAGCCTGAGAGAAGAAACAGCATCATCCTCCACGTGCAGAAATCCTACAAACTGAGATTTGGAGTCCAGAAAAGAAGTGACTGCAGTCAAGGCAGCAATTCAAGATGGCTGGAGCGCACTTTACAGTGGAGGTGAAGATCATCATCACCAGATAATAAGGTTACAGACACTGAGGACAAATGGGAGACCTGAGCTGAAAGCAGAAGTGGGGAACAGGACGGCACGCTGGAGAGGAGCACTGCTCGTGCACAGGAGCACTTGTTTCTTTGCCTGGTGTTGTGTTGCCTATGAAACCAGCTCTGAGCACAGATATGTGGCATGACTATTTTTTAACAGCACCATAGTGCAAGTCACAACACAAGTCAGCAGGAATGATTTAGCATAATGTGTGCAGTGGAAGTCAAGGCAACTCATTTGGGGAAAAAAAAAAAATTAGTTTAATACTAAGGTAGAAACAGGGATCTGAAAATTGCCTTTGCTTACACACACATATAAGGGCTCCCCTCACAGTACATGCCATGGTTTTTAACATACTCCTAAGACTGAGGCATATGCAAGGATCAGGGGACAGCCAACATCAGTAATAAATGGGACTATTTTGGTTGTCATTTTTAAAGACATTTAACACTACAGTTTGTCCAGTTGACCACAGTACTCATTGCTAGGGTATATGGGTCATGCGACTTCCATGGGATTTTCTTGCCTCATACTTAGAGGGATACACTAATCACAATGGTAAAACACACTTCTCCTAGGGAATGTCCCTAAATCAGGAGTTGCAGCACCTTTGGGACAACTGCATCCTTTTGACTAAAACCAGATGCTTCTTAAAATTCAGACCAAAGAAAACACGCTTTTTTTCTTGTTTTGAGAACTGAGATCAGTTTGAGCATTGACACAGAAACTGCAAGAAAAATCCATTCTCTGAGCCTAACATTTCACATATACAAGGTGTTTCTGGTTAGAAATGTGTGCTTGTGATGCACCTTCATGCTCCATGTCTAACTGTGAAATCACTTGCCAATTTGGTAAAGCAGTTGCTAAGTAAGGAATCACATGCAAGAGAACCAATGGTCCAAACATCTGCTGAATGACAAAGTACTGAGTAATAAGCATACTACTGAGTAAAAACCACATCAAACCATTAGTAAAGTGTTCAATACAAATGAAAAAAACCCTATGTTTTACTAAAATTGCATGCTTAACTGAGCACTGTTTTTCAATTTTTAAAGATACCCAGGTCAAGTTGTGCTGAGTTTTTTCCAAAGCCTCTCAAAGCTTACACACCTTCATATTGGCTTGCAGCTCATTTTGCTTTGAAAATGAAATCTGTGGTTTGAGTTACAACCTGAACACCCAACCCAGCTGAATAATGTCAAATTTTGAATGAGTCAGCAAGCAATCACCAGTTGAACAAATAATTGAGACTCAACTGCCTCCAGAAAGAGCTAATCTTCCCACACACACGTAAGAGAGCTGCCTGCCACTCCAGCACACGGCCCTGCAGTTCAATTAGTAGCTGCTGCAGTTACTAAACGAGGTCCTAAGCAAGGCATCGTACTTCACGTTTCCAATGATGAAGAGAAATAGTTTTGATTTGAATCACTAGTTCCTCAGGAGCTGTAAAATAGAGCTCTTCTGTACTGGCCACAAAAGAAGGATCCTGAAGCCTAATGTTAGACACTGCTTTAAAAGAGGGAAGTAAAAGCAATGGTCACATTTAGTAACAAGCAGAGCAGCTACCTTAGGGACAGGGAGACACATTTCCATACTTACTAACCACTGGTAGCACAGAGCGGGGCCACAAACATCCTCTATCACGTCAATTTTTTGTTTAGGATTCATTTTTCCTGTTTTACCCATCAAAAATTAGGCATTGAGTCTAAAGAATAGTCAGTGAAGAGCAATAAGCAATTTATCCCATTTTCTCTTCGATGGACAGATTGTCCTTTGGAGAGATGGATCGCCCCATTGACTGTAACCGGGCCCTAGAGTAAAAACTGATCTCAACATCTACCTTTCAGCCAGCTGGAGTTAGGGAAATGAATCATACCATGGGTACTCATACAAATACTACAGACATAAAAAAGGAAAAAGAACCAAATGGCTGCCACTTAGAGGTAATAATCATTTGGGGGCTGCTGCAGCTGCACACTTTATGTTCAAGTGATAGACACTTGTCTGAAATTAGTACCTAACATTCAAATGCAAGCCTGAATGGATAATACCTCCAGATGCTACGACAGTATGAGTTTGGACTAGCAGGGTAATCCTTATCTAAAGCCATGTTCAAATAGGGTTATGAGATCAAAAAGCCCTAAGGTCTATGTTTAAAGGACACTTGCTATAAAAGGCAGGAATGGGATGGGTGCAGTCAACTGCTCCAGCACTTTATATTTTCCATTTTCTAAGGGAGATTGATTCCCAGGTTTGCTGGTGTATCAGTGACAAAACAGGCAGCCTTGGGAAGCGCACATGGGGGGTGAGCCCTGCACTGGGGGAAGCAGGGCTGGGCAGAGTACCCCAACTTCCACCCGCTGTGCTGATGGTAACTGGGCTATAAGGAGGGCGCCTGGCAAGGGTCATCTATGCACATTTCACTATTCTAATATGTAATGACGAGCTGATGAAACGAGGTATGAAAGGGATGTAAACAAAATTACTACAAAAAAACCCCTAAAAACTACAGTAACACTGAATCGAATTGACCACTGCTTGGGTAGTGGAAAATAGGCCCAACTAGCATTCAAAATAATTTAAAAAAAAGAAAAAAAGAAAAAAAAGAAAAAAATCTATTTTATCCATTGGGATTCTCAGAATTAATGCACTAAAATAGAACTCTAAATACCTCCCCAAATGGCCAGTAACTCATGCTCTACCACACAGGCCCTGTTCCTCTTTGCCAAGTTACCCAGTTTTGGCCACTGAAGCATGACCAAAATCAGAGACTAGCTTTCCCTTCTATGTCCTCCAGTCTCTTTCTCCTGTACGAGCTCCAGCTCATGGGCTTTTCATGCTTAGGAGGTCTGATCAGAAATGCAGACTTTTGTTTTTTCACCAGGGAACAAATCAAAGTACAAAGCAAGGGCTGTTGCAGCTGACCTAGTCCACAGTCTTTACTTGCTGCTGCTGATCTTTCACCACGGGAACTTTGAGAGAAGCCATATAGTCTCCAGTTCACTCTATCTCCTCTCCTGCTGCTCTTCCAGATCATCAAAAGGAGGAGGATAAGCACTGTTCTTGGTCATCCAAAAAGTCAACTACGGAACCAAATCTTTCTTCATAATGAGAGTGGCAGCTGAGCAAGACAGACAGAAGGCAGCTGATGACTGGTGTCAAGCACAGAAGAAAAGCTGTCTTATTGCTGTCCATGTAGCTCAGATGATCTATTACTTAGTGGTTCAAACAGCATCTAAGTACCAAGCAATTCAGCAAGAAAGGCTTCCTGGCCCCCAAATCATTTGATTTTAAAGAAATGCAGATGCAAAGCACATTTAAATGAGGGGAAATCTTGATTTTAGATCTAAATTTGTTTCTGATAAGGTATTTTCAACTCATTATGTAGATTGTGATGTGGCTTTTGAGCTCTACACTGATATGAGTAGTAACTAAGGCACAGGAGGAATAACTAAAGAATTCACAGCAAGTCAACTCTGCAGACTACAGCTTGTTTAGCAATTACACAACATATGAAACTACAGGAATTTAAAAGCAGCAGCATCTCTTGAAGTCCTACACAACAGCTCACCCCCAAACCCAAGTCATTAAAATGACAAGTCAAATCAGATTAAACAAGATTCACGTGTCCGTTCTGCACTGATTACAAGCTCACTCCATCACTCCCAGGGCATTTTACTGATTGACAGCCTACAAAATAAGGGATGTTCACGACTGACCCAACTCTCCTTGCTGACACACCTGTTATGACATTGCTTCATTACCACCCAACCTTTTTTCCCCCCACCTTGGACACAGTAATGAGAGAAAGATGCATTTCAGAAAAGAGAGATTTTAGTATAAGAAGCAAAGTGTGGCAGGGCTTCACCTGTAGCTCACTTCCAAAACATAACGCCCAATTATTTATAGGAAACAATTTTGAAAGCCAAGGTGAGATTATTTTACCTTTACCAGCAATAACAAACAAGCCCCAGAGCGGACACATGACACATCTTATCTGAACATGGAGAAAGAAAGTGGGCTGTGCAACTCTGTGCCCAAGCCCTGGCAATCACAAGTTGAGCCAGGGACGAGAAGCTGCTAATCCCACTGGTTTATAGCTTTCCCACAATGAAAACTCCACACCAGTTACTGCTAATAGGGTGAGTTCTGGCATTCCAGGTGACTGTCTGTAACATTTATTAACCAGTCTGGAAGACGGTAAGGATCTGCAAAGTCTTTGGTGGTGGTTTTTTTTGTTCAGAACCTCTCCATGAACTGAACACATTCTTTTTTAAATTGCCATTGAGCTTTGTATACTTCAGTATGTAGCACAAAAATTTTAAACTCTTTTGATTAGCAGGATAGGATGCCTGGAATGTTTCTTTCTCTATTCAGTTTTGTAGCCGGTGGCTTTTACAGATTAAAAATGTTCTTCCTGAAAATACCTTAAAATATTTCCTTAAGCTTTCTTCAGACTACTGGGAGCACCACTTACACAGTCACATTCAACCGCAATTCACCCAAAGTCCTTATCTGCTTGTGTTTCTCCATTTGTATGACATAAAAAAAAATACATTCGGCTGTCTCCTGGTGCAGCCTGGCCCTCTGAGCTCTGCCCCACAAAGGGACATGAACACTGAAGCACTCAGTGTCGCTTCTCACTTGTGAGCACTTGCCCTAAACACAGAAGTGTAACTTCTGCACATTGACTTTGCTCCTGATGCGAATGCTTTGATCTAGTTTTTCTGAGTGTCCCTGAGCACAAAGTTGTCCCTCGCCTTGTGCTAAGGCATAACCACACAGGCATATAAAGCTTAGTCTGCTCTCCAGTTGAGATTTTTCAAAGGTTCAGCCCGTAGGTGGAATGATGTGTCTTCTACCAGGCTTGCGAGCCGTCTGTTTATGTGGGACAATGTTTGAATGTGAACACTTCTGAACTTCACCTCACAGGGCATAGGTGACATGGGAACAAGAGGTAAAGAGCAGGGCCAGCAGCCTGCCATAGCTGTCTTTCTTCCCCATGAACCCAGTGATACCAGGATGCTTGAACAGCCCTGCAGGAACATATTAGATAGAAGAAATTAAAAAGACAGGGTCTATTTAAAAAAAAAGCAAGCCGTATAACCACAGAAGTGTTACGATGTATAGGGCAGCAAAACAGTTCTTCATAACACTGTATGCTCTGAAATTAAATACAGTTACTAAGAAAGTGTTTGGAGATCTGTGAGCAGAAGGTCTATCTTTCTGTAGATAAAGAAATTTGGAAGGTTCTATATACATATCCTCAAGCTACAGAGTACATAGCTTTTTATCATCATTTCAAACTTAACCCAAAGATATCATAAAGTCCCGCAGCTTTATGTTAACATGCAACATAGAAACATCAAAGTCATAAATGATCCTACTTAACTTTTTTTTGTTTTTTATAGTGAAGTCTTTGGAAAACATTTTCTGGTGTCAACAGCCTTATTTATAGCTACAAGAGCAAAAGAGCATATGCTGACTTTTGATGGATGCATTCTGAAAAGATGAAGCCACAGGGAGGCACAAGGGTAACACAGCTGCAGGGAAAGACCTTTGCTGCTTTTATTAGGCACCAGCTCTGGAGAATGAGAGAATTTGAGAGCTTTGTATAAAAGGCTTATAGCCACCAGAATTTGAAAAATTCCATTATAGCCTTCCGTTTTCACGAGGGCAAAAGTGGCAGGAAAGATGTGCAACAAGGAGGCTGGTGAATAATTTGCATTGATGTTTCTTTCTGGACAAAACTGTTCTCTTGAGGAGGTGAAGAGTGAAAGAGTGTCTGAATAGTTTCAGGGAACTATTGGGAGGTATTTTTCCAAATATTAAGCTTTGATGCCACCATAGGAGATATATCAGACCTGCAATTACACCAGTCCCTAGGATTTTATTCTGAGCATACCTATGGACTGACTTCGTTCCTAAGCCCATAGGTCAGTTGTCATCTTTGTGCTGCTACTGAGCTGACCTGGTATAAAGGTATCCTTCAGCATCAGCTATTTTTTCCTAACCAGGAGTCACAGCATATGTCAGCAATGGAATTGCAGGCAATAGAAAGATGCCTGTAGTAGTCACTGCTGAACACCTTATTTGGGTAAAAGACTTCACAGCAATTTCATATACATGATCCTTTTTTATTCCCAAATAGTCCTCATACCTCTCCTCACTGTTAGGAATTAACTTTATCCTTTCTGAACCACCCTACTCTATTTTACAGAGAAGAAAACAAACAAAGTGTACTATGAGCCAATTTTTAAAAATGTATTTAGGTACCTGAAAAGGCAGAAGATGGGCACCTGCTTGGATTTTAAGATGTGCCAGAGCTGGTTAGGTGTTCAAATGAGATAAAAGGCAACTGAAACTGCTGAAATACTTTTTTTTTGGGGGGGGGGAACAACCTCCTGTCCAGTGCCTGACTATCTACATAAAGACATTTTGGATCTAAATCTCTTTGATCATGCAGACCTCAAAGGACTTGTCCATGCTCACAGGAGGTGTCTGTAGGTCCCCGGAGATCAAAGTCCCCCCACCCCAGCTGCCTGAGGCCATCCATTCCCACCTACTTCACAGCCGTAGCCCCACAGCTCTGCTGGGGCACGTCAGCCCGAGCCAAGTGAGTCTGTCTGAAATCGGGGTGATGCATCAGGGAGCAGAGGTAGCTGGGGATAGACGAAAGGGTGTTTTCCTCAGGGGACCTTTAAACTAAGATCAGAGTTTCCACAGGCAGCAAATCTACTCTAAAGTACGTCTTAGCTTTTATTTTTCTTGAGAAAAATATGAAGAGGAGAAAGGCAGCCAGCCAGAGTAGCCTTTTATCATTGCCGTGGCAACGACTGTACACAGTAGGACTTTGGGGATAACGCCAGAGGGAATCCTTGCACAGAAAGATTAATTAGTCAGCTTCGACATGGGATGCTACCGACCTCTTTCAACCCCCAGCCCCAAAGACAAATGGGGGCTTTTGCTGGAGACCCCTGACAAAGTTGCTGTCTCACAACATCCAGCTGCACTGGGCCAGAGCTGCCATCAGTCACAGCTGTCATAGAATAATTTGCTATAAACTGAGCAACTGACCACAGGCCAAATGCACTATTTAATGTTATTTTTTTAGGACACTGTATTTGGGAGCATCTCTTTTTCTAAAGATGAGGTTCTGATAAAGTATCCAAAATAAGTTAATGAGTTTCTGCTAGTGAAAACTTTGATTTGCAACCCAGCTCTTCTCCACAAAGGGGTGAGGCAAGCTGGGAAGCTGGAAGAGAGATAATAATTCACCACTGGGGACTGGAAACTTTGGTGCAGACAGTATTTTCTAAAGGCAGTGGCCGTGAGCTGCCAAGCTTCCTGCAGACTAGGTGCCACCTGCATCCTCCCTTGCTCCAGGCAGGGATGCAGGCACAGGCTGAGCACCGCAGCGCACACCCATCCTCTGCTGTGTTGGGAACCCGAGTGCGTCCGTCTCGATGGACTGGGATAGTTTTTCCCCTTCATTAGTGCACACAGCAAGAAAAGAAGTCAGTCTGTCATGTATCCGGGGGTGGGGGGCGAACCCAGATTGAATGTCAAATCCTAATGCAAAATGATCAGGCTATTGGGAGTTAATCATCTCCTAAGAGAAAGCATTGGAAGAGAACTCTGCAATAGTGCTCCTGTAGTTTTCACCCAACCGTGAGCCAAACAGTCACTTTATTACAGCACGTAAGAAATCCTACAGTGAAACAAACTGGAAGCACAGAGCATTTTTCCACATTAGTTCACACCATGTGCCCACTGCAGCTGCACCCTTCCTCCTCCTCCTCCTCCTCCCGGGGCCACTCAGCTGATGCGCTGGGTGATGACCCAGTGCCACCACAGCAAACACAGCCACTCACAAACAACCAGGGCAAACTCCTCCCTGAAACCCGCGCTCCCTTTAGCACCCAAAACTGTATCTGTTGAGGCAAAATACGCTGATCAACAAAAATAAAAATTAAGGTGAACACCGTATTGAACACCAACACGGTAAATCAGACTGGATGAAAAGAGCTGAGGCTGCAGCATCAAGATGCTGCAGGGAGTTACTTGAGCACTGCAACATCGAGGTGACCTAACAAGATACACAAGT
>JANHGO010005242.1:0-23411 GCA_024606505.1 Aquila spilogaster
TGACCTTGTAGTTTGATTCATTACAGACTTTCTTATGATCTTAGCACCCAGAAGTTTCAGCAATCACCTCACTCTCCACGGCACCACACGGCCGCCCCGGGGCGGAGCGGCACCCGCTCTGCTTCCGGGTTGCCGAGCGGCACCGGCGCTCCGCCGCTCCGGCGGGCGGGCGGCGTTGCTACGCGACGGCGTCGCGATCCCGAGCGATGGGGGCGGCGGGGCCGGGGCCTCGGGGAGCTCCCGGCGGGAAGCGGGAAGCGTGGCCGACCGGCGCCGTGCTCCAGAGCCACGCTGAAAACCAGTGGCATTTCTGGGCAGGTTTTTCCTTCTCTCCGTCCCAGCGCTTTTTTTTTGGTTTTTTTTGAGTGAGTAAACGGCGCATGAAACTTTCCACGAGCACAGCAGCGAAAAGCAGCGCAGTAAAAATACAGTGATCGAGCGATCCGACGTAAAACGGCAATAAATGGTGCTGGGGAAGAGCGTGGAAGCGTGGTGAGGTACCCGAGGTTACACAAAACCGCCTCTCGGCGTAGAAGTGAAAGGGGCAGCGCCGCCCGCAGCGCCCAGCGAGGAGCTGACTGCCCGCAGCTCTGCGCTCGGAAGTCGCTGGGTAATGGACTTATGCGAGTACCACGTCTCGGTGTTCTGCCTTAACATCAGCAAGGGCTGGGCGGTCCAGCAACAATTCCGAAGGCTGACGCTGGAGAAGTGCAGGTGATATTCCCTGGTAGCCCACGCACAGTTTTCTCATCTTGGTGAAATGAGAGAAACCAGCCGATGAAGAGGCATCAAAGGGACCACAGTTCAAGTCACGTGTGCTTCTATGATGCAGAGCAGATATTTGAACCCATACCCCGCATCGTGGCCATATTACCAAGCTACTGAGTATGCTCGAGTCCTCTGGGATCTGTTCCACATTTTATAAATCAATGTTTATTGGACCAGAAGGGAAGACAGAGAAAACTCCCTTCCCATCCGGGGCATTTGCATGCATTCTTCATTTCCATTTGTAAAAGCAGCTAAAACAGCCATCATTTCGGGAAATATAGAAAGAAAGTATGTGCCCTTACAAGAAAAACCACCAGGAAAATAGCCTCGTGCACCAGCACCAAAATGGAAGATCAGCTAAAAGGCAGGAGGGAGACTCCCTTCAACTTAAAACAGAAGTGTTTAAATGCCCCAATTTGTGTTAGAAAGTAATTATTTTTATTTAGTTATATACATGAGTTTTTACCTCAGTAGCTCTTGGTACAGTTGGGTCCACTGAAGCAAGACAAAGTGATGTCCCTGCCTTTGGTGGAGCACGATTAGCATTCACTTCTTACACTTGTTGATTCTGGAGGCCTTAAACCTTCCAGCGATCGCAGATCCTCCAGGTCAGGTGAAATCGTCGGTCAATTACCAGCTATCTCAGCCTGTGTTTTCCCTGCCGTTCCTGAAGAGAAGCAAAACGTTCAGCCTTGTAGATATGAAACATGAATAGTCCTTCCACCGCTGCCTGCCAGCCTGCACTGCCCACAGCCGGAGCTAGAAAAATATATGGGAAATGGTCCGTTAGAAATGCTGTTTGGGGAACACACCTAATTTCCTTATAACGAAAGGTATTTTTCCCTGGTTGAGCACATGTAACATTTGCCATGGGTGAATTTTAAAAAGACAAAGGCACAAATATATCAGGCTTTCTGTCTGACAAGTTTGTAGCTCTCAGTCAGCAGAGGGAAGAAAATATCCACATGACAAGAATAATAATCCTGCTCCCTGGATGCTGGCAGCAGACTGGCACTCTGCAATGAAATCTAAGGAAAGTAGGGAACAAAACACAGGCTATGTCTTTTTCTTTCTCTAACAGATTAGCTGGCACAGAGGCATAGCGTTAGATATATATAAATAGAGTTTATTTTCCTTCTCATAACATTGTTGATCAGAGTTTTAGCCTGAAGTGTCTGACCACTGTCACCAAGCAAGGAACATCTAACAGGTAGCATCCTAAAAGTGCAGTGATGCTTAGACAAGGTGCTAATTATATAACACACAATACAGTAATTAACTTCTGGCTCTGGGCAGACTCTTAGCTGTCCATGTCAGTGGATAAATTTGTGCAAGGACAACACTAGATTTACAGCAAAGGCGTAGAGCGAGAATGAACAGAAATCATAGAATCACAGAATGCTTTGGGTTGGAAGGGACCTCCAAGCACCCCCAGCCCCAACCCCTGCCATGGACTGACTGCCCCCCACCAGCTCAGGCTGCCCAGTGCCCATCCAACCTGGCCTTGGGCACCTCCAGGGACGGGGTACCCACAGCTCTCTGGGCAGCAGTACCAGGGCCTCACTGCCCTCTGAGTAAAGAATTACCTCCTAACATCAAATCCAAATTTTTCCTATTTTAATTCAAAGCCATTCCCCCTTGTCCTATCACTATCAGACCACGTAAAAAGTCACTCCCCCTCCTGCTTATAAGCTCTCCTTAAGTGCTGGAAGGCCACAATGAGGTCTCCCTGGAGCCTTCCTTTCTCCAGGCTGGACAAGCCCAGCTCCCTCAGCCTTTCTTCACAGGAGAGGTGCTCCAGCCCTCTGAGCATCTTTGTGCCCATCTCTGGGCCTGCTCCAACAGCTCCGCATCCTTCTTGTGCTGGGGGGCCCAGGCCTGGAAGCAGTACTGCAGGTGAGGCCTCACAAGGACAGAAATCACAGGAGATGCTAAAGGAGGATGAAGGAAAAGTCCACACAAAATCCAACATCACGATGACCGGGAGCATGAGAGCACAATCACTGGAATGGAAGCATGGGAGTCAAAAGAGGAATCTTTGAGAGAAGTCATCGTCAGTATCGAATGTGCCAGGAAAATTTAGCTAAAATTCAGCATTTCAGTACTTGAATGAAAACCACTGAGGTTAAAAAATAGTTTATTTTCTGGAGAAAATTAGTGAGCTGTATACTCTGTCAGCTTAAGCAGTACTCAGAAGGCTTCAGTATGTTCCGCTGAAACACTGAGCACAAAAATGCAACATTTAGAGTGTGTTTCGTCCATCCCTGGCCTAGGAACACACCAGTGACATTCTATGGAAGAAGACAGGAAAACAGGGAAATGCCCACAAAGTAGTGTTGAAAAGATGTATGGCCTGGACAGAAGACAGATTTCTACTGTGATTTTAAAATGAATGTTTGCTTGACATATGGATAAAGCAGTGACTGGTTAGAGAGTTCCTGTGAGAGACATAATAGGAAATGTAAATTAATAAAAGAATGAATAATACACTATATCAGCAAATAAATGTACCAAAGAAGAGCTAGAAGTTCGATGCAAGCTGCTGGAACATTTGTCACCTGTACACAGCATTGAAATCACCGTCAACCATCCTGACCAAAAAAAGCAGTCAGGAGCTGCTGCCCCGTAAAACAGTTTCAATTCTGCCTGTGAACTGCACATTACATGTAAAGTCAGTATGCTCTTTTCAAAGGTTGTGTAACGTGGGTTACGTGGATTAGATTCTGAACCTCAGTATACTTCAGAAAGCATGTTCATTGCTGTTTAAAAGGTCATCAACCCCTTACATTTGCATTAAATGATACGAAAACATTTGTTTAATAATCGGTGGCAATGATAGCACTGCCACGATTTCTTCTTACGTTCTTCAGATTTTATATTTTCCTGTATTATTTATATAATATATAATATATATATATTATACATATTATATATATGTAAAAATCTAAAGCAGACGAATTTTACAGAAACTGCAAACAGAAACCACAGTCAATTCTTTTTCAGTGTAACTATCAGACATTTTTTTCTCTCATTTAGCAGAAAATATTTGAGCTTTTCTTCTCTCGCTCCCTTTTTTAAAGCTGGAACTGTCTTGGTTACGCATTCGAAGTTGAATGCCATGGCACGAAACACAAAAATGGAAATGAATTCAGCTCCTCAAATCAGTTCCTCTATTTCAGCAGTATTTACGCTACAACTTCTCATTGAACACAGTGAAGGAGGCAACGTCGGAATAAAGACTTCTTACAATAAATCTTGAACTTCCACAATATAAATATTTCAATTAGTTGATAACGCTATTTAAAATGTGAGTTTAAACTGAGATCATTTCCTCCAGTTCTAATCATTTAGAAAAATGGAACACAACTTTATGCATTTGGAAATGTGCGATTTGAGTAGCAGGTAAACAAATGCAATTTACTATGCCAATAACATAACAGAGTGGTATAAAAATATAAAATGACTCCATGAATATTTCATATTTAATTAAAAAAAAACGTATCTCAGTAGTTATTATTCTCACCTTTCAGAGCTTGTTCGTGTAGTAAGCCTTGTTAGCAGAGTCCTGTTGATTTTTATTAAATCCTGTGCCAATGCACAGTTCCACAGCAGGAAAATCTAATGCAGACGTACAGCCCATGTACATTAACCACAAAGTCTTTCCTTCTGTCCATTCACATCACACAGCAAAACCTCTCTGAGTTCTTCTCACACGGTTTAACCCACAGTATCATTGACGAAATGTTGCCTTTTTTAAGCATGTTCACTTTCAGATATGCTAGCATGCATTTAAAACATAAAATGCACGTCACTCATCTTTCATTTGAGAGTTGCACCCCACCTTTTGAGCTTTCAAGCTACTAGTGTACCTGGGTCAAGTTTCTGCTAATAAAATCACACTCGTGACAGGTAGAGAGGGAGTTAACAAGCATTTGATAAAGTGCTGCCTGTAATTTCCCTGGTTTGTTGCCTTGAGCAAATGAACTACGATGGAGGCAAGCAACTACAGGCTCCCTTTGTCCTGCGGCATGATTGGAGAGAAAGATGACAGGCAATATATTCATGTTTCTCACAGCTTTCTGATTTTAATACATTTTCCGGAGGAAAATTCTACACCGGGGGAGGCATCAACATTCAGCAAGTGTCGATTCATGTCATTTTTTCCACATGGAAGACTTCCGTTTCACACCTTTGCTCCATATGCACTTCCATGTCAGACACCGCTTTGCCAGAGTGCCCCTCTGCTGCCATCTGTCACACGGCAACAACATATAACGGGATACTGGTGGGAAGGTTCAGCCTCTACTGCCATCCCACCAACATCCACTTCTGACGTCATGAGGCAAGACCATAACATAGGAGGCATTACTTTCAGAGCAGCCCTCATATGAATGTTTACAAAAATCATATCCTATGATAAAAAGTAATCTATGCAAAGATAACAGGGAAGGAGCTTTTTGGAGCCTCCGATATGAACTTTGTGATGGTGGTGCTTGCACGAGCACTTTCAGGCCTCTACCAGCAGCTGCTGGAAATGGAACTACTTGGTCTTAACTACTTAGTCTGAATAATTCTGTATCAGAATGAAATAAGATATGCTTCAGAAAATATGCAACGAAAACTTTCATGCAGGAAATCACTTTTCAGTATGCCCCCTGAAAATGTGGAATTCCTGATCAGCCTACAATGCTCTCAGTAAAAAATGGAAATTGAAAACATAAATAGATTGAAGCAGTCAAAGTGACCTCAATATAGAAAAAGAAAAAGCAGAGCTTAGCCGTGTGCTCCAACGAAAAGTACACGAAAGTAATGTGGTTAACTTCAATAGGCACTACTGATGTAATGTATGACCATTGCGACCTTGACCACTGCTGGCTGTACACCACCATCTTACAGTCAAGACTGCTACATCATCCAATGGCTTTGGAAGGACAGAAAATAAATAAATGCAATCAGATCTAGCAGAGGAAAGCACAGTATTCATCTGCAGTACTAGCTGTTAAAGAAAGGGTCATGTGGGCTAACCATAAGAAGAGGTTAAAAGATGTGTTTTGTTGTGTTGAGTCTTCCATTGATACACATCTACATCTGTGCTCCATCTGCATCTCAAGACTGCAAGGAGCAATAGGTGGGTGACTCATGGCAACAGGCTATGCCAAATCTCCAGTATCCAGCTGAGCAACTGGGACTAGCATGGCTGCAAATTAATTGGTTTCTAAAAACAATAAAAGATGGAAGTACTTTCAAAAGACATCTGACATGCTCGCTGTATAAAATTAGACTGAAATGATATCATTGAAGACAGCTTTCAAGTGTCAAAAATGAAAGAAGGTCATATATTCTCCACTGAGGAATCCTGGATCTCACCAGAGGGGACATCCACTTTCATTATCCTTCTATTTTGTCTGGTTTTTCTTTTACAGCATCTTTGTAGCCAGACAGGAAAACAAAACAAAACAAAACTAAGAGATACAGTTGAGAGCTGAAAGAATGAGCACAGATAGCACATAAAAGATATAAGGATTGGAAAGGCAAGTCAACATTTTTAAATCATATATAGAGCCAATATGAAATAATCTGAAACAGGAAAGAACTAAATTATTTTTAAACTGCTTGCTTTTCCATCTCTTCTTTCTTTGTTCTCCCCCTAAACAAAGCCATCTATTCAATGGTATCCTCGCTGTTGTTCTTTTTGACTCTGTTGTTTTAAATTCATCAGTTCTGTACACCTTTTGTAGACTGGAGACAAACCTCTTGCCAAGGCACACTTCAGTTACCAAATTGCAGGTGCTAATTAGTATTAGTGAGATAGTGCTTGGCACACATACAGAGTTACAACTTGTACAAAAACTAAGGAATCAGAGCATCGCTGCAGTAGGTGGGCCCATGAGGGTCCTCTGGTCCAAGTTCCTGCCCAAAGCAGGATCGCTCTGAACTCACACTGGGGTGCTCGTGGCTTTTCCAAGTTGGGTGCTTTGTCAATTTGCTCTCAACAAAATTGTTCTAAGTTACTTATTTCCCTTGAGAAAAAGAACAATAACATAAATAACAGCTTTACCTTTGATCAGCTGGATATCACAACAGTTTGCATGCGCTGTTTTCATTTAATTGCTACATCACTTGCAAAAATGAGTTCGTAATTTGGGAGTACAAGTTTTGTAGGAGATTCATGGTATTTCCCAGCGTGAACGCTGCTAATTAGAATGTCCTCCTCATCACTTGTATTTCTTGGTTTTGTGGTACTAAATATCATCTTACTATGTCATTTATTCTATAGCATATGATATAGAAAGTGGAATATTTAGATCCCAATTCCCAGAATTCACCAGGGATGGGGCATCAACCGCATCTCTGGTCAACCTGTTCCGGTGCCTCAGCACTCTCACTGTAAATGACTTTTTCCTTATATTTGACCTAAATCTACCCTCTTCAAGCTTGAAACCATTTCCCCTTATCCTTTACCATAACAGATCCTGCTAAAAAGTCTGTCCCCTTCTTTCCTTTAGCTCCCTTTTATGTACTGAAAGGCTGCTCTCAGGTCTCCTCAGAGCTATCATGTCATCATGAGCTCCAGTCTGCTCCTATTGAACTCAGAAGGAAAACATCTCTTTATTTTGACTGAAGGTGAGTTAGTTATTGTGGATACAGCATTTCATTTACAGTAAATCCAAAGCTTAGGTACTAACTTCATTGGAGAAAGTAGTGAGTGTAAAATGCAACACTCCTGCTGGGCAGGATCATAATGATGGCCTCTGCTCGCTGTCTGAGAATCTCCATAACATAATATCTCCATGGCTCTACTATACTTTTTCCCAGGCCATTTTCTAGCTGTACATCGATGCTAAAGGTCTTTGCATTGTGTATCCTGTTCCACAGGTCACCTACACAATCTTGACCAAGATGCTAATATCCTCTATCATACATCCACAGCACTCATGTGCAAGAAATGTTGAAGCTGGTAAATGGCCAAGACTCCCAGTCATCCACCTGTTGAAAAGGCGGACTTTCCACCTGCTTGTGTGTAACAGTCTAGGGCATAGATGGCTGGCTAACTAGAGAAACACGACTTAATGTATGGTTATTCATGGAGGTGCTTACAGCTATGTGCTAAATTGTGCTTTTTGTTATAGGCTGGAAAATGAATTTAATCTTTTTCTCCTACAGCGATGCCTTCCTGGAAGTCATTTTAAGAAGAGGTCTGTACTGTGCTCATTTGAATTTAATCTCTTATACTTTAATAAGTATCCTACAGGGTTATTAAGGTGTTAGAATTATCTCTAAAGAAAAAGAATTACATTATTAGTTAGCAAATTAAGAAAATTTGTCCTCCAAATACATTCTGTTGTTTGAATAGAAACAAAACAGTTTTAGAACGAAATGTACCCTTACTGGTAGCTTGTTTATTTTTAGAAATAGCAATCGTTTTTTTGGAAACCACAGAGAAATAATGCTTCGAAACAAGGTAATGCATTTCAAAGTGTGATTTATCAGGACAGAGGTTCAGTCCCTCCATCACAACCACAACCTGTGTCACATAGTTGTTATCAACGTGGATACGATCTCTCTGCCAATAAATTTGTAAAGCTGTCTTAAATACTTTGTTGCTGTTGCTGTTTACTAACAGTCAGACTGCATCCACTCAGTTCTTGGATGGCAGCGCTCCATGCACACAGTGCTTGGAGGAACCTTTGGAGCTGGGTGGTAAGGGGCTGCCTTAGTAGGCTGTCAGAAGGCTGAAGGCAGGCTGTGGTGATATCAGAACCTACCCAAAGCAACGCTGTGCAGGCCAGCAGGATCTCAATATGGTTTAATTGTCCCCTGTGATGATGTTAATGAGATCAGCCAAGCTGGGTGGAAAGAAACAGGCCTCGTTCATGTTGGTGTAGTGGAGCACAAAGTAAGGGTCAGGCACTGAATGAATCATGGGTTTCCCAGAGGTGGGCATCCTTTGGCAAGCAGCAAGGTCTGTATTTGCCTGGAGGAACACTTGCAGAGCTTGCCAGAGTGGTAGGAGGGAGATGAAACATCTCCAGAGGGCAGCTTCCACAGAGACACTTCCAGGTGGAAAAAGTGCCATAGAAATAGGCCCATACACTTTGAGTACAGCAATCTGTGTTCGCAGTTTGGCTTCCCAACCCTGGTCACGGCAGATGTCAAAAGCCACTCGTTCCCAAGTGACTTGTCACCAGAAATAGCAGATGTCAAGTATGCACTTGACCATAAAGAACTCCAGCCACAGCGTCGTACGCTCCAGGCAGAGTGGAACGTCAGTAGGATGCCTGGCTGGCATTTGTCCTCAGCTCCACAGGCACTGCCCCACAGAAACCCTGTCCCTCCCACAGCCACGTGTGTGCCCACACACAGACTTACCAGTAGTTAGCTGTGCCACGAACATCGCTCATCTTCTGTCCATCCACCTGGTAGCCAAGCACCCACACATAGGTAACCAGTGAAATACATCTGAACGCAGAGCATCTGAAATGGGTAGAACAAAGGAGAGCTAATGTTTAAGTCCCAAGTCTTAAAAACAGCTTCTTATAGTGTTCACTCACGCAGCGGTTGATAACTGCAGTTTTCAATAACATTTCTAAAACGATGAGATAGCAGTAGCATTGTTATTTCGGTAAAATATATCGTCATTATTGAGAAAAATTTGAACAGCGATGAGCAGCTGTTATTTAAAATAGCATATGTCAGTGTCTCCTGTCTTGCTGCTGATGAGGCAAGAAGCTGAAATGTACTTCCAAGAGTGATAAAACTGCCCAGGTTCCTAAACTAGAAACCAGGTGGAAATGGAAATGCATCAAATGCTGCTAGAGCTGTGCCAGAACACGGGAACACAAGTGGTCATTCATTTCAGATCTGTTCATTTTTAGTATCCAAATCAATATCCCAAAGATGTGATTTGTGAAGATACTACTCACTAAATGTGTTCGTTTTCAAGTGTTAAGCTATAGCTGTGGTGTATGTAAAGAGCGCTCATCGAATATCTGCTTCCACATGTAATTATTTTAGCAGTGAGTTTTAGAAATATTACCTCATTTTACACCTAAATCCGGTTGCATTTCAAGGCTTCTATTTGAAATAGGAAGCCATGTCTAAGAAGGTTCTTATCTATGAATGGTATTACTACAGACTGCTCTCCATAAGCTTTTCATTGCTAACATTCTGCTAGAGATTTGCGTGGATTTGAGACAGAACGTGTTTTGCTGCTGCTTTGCATGTGGAGAAACAAACAAGATATTATGATCAGTGTAACATCAATCTGAAATCGAGAGCGTATTCAATAATTTAGTCCTTTGGAAGTCACTTAAATCGCATTCAAAAACATTTTTTTCTGGATAATAAATAGCATGGTAAACAGAAATACCATGTTAATCGTGAAGGATTCTATAGTTTGTGAAACAGTGACAGCTTTCTGTGCATGAAACAGGTATTCATTCTAAACGCTATCATTACAGGCTGCTTCAGTAAAGGCAACAAAACAGTTTTCATAGTGACTTCTGCTTTTGACACTCATTTTGTTTGCTGATCATTTCCCATGTTTAATTTCAATCTAAAAATTAAACAACAATGCTACAATGAAAATACTGTTTAATCACAACAGATTTAAGAACATGAAAGAAACACCTAGAGCATACCTTCTGGGGCTTTAATAATGAAATGTTCCTTCCGACAAGGAAAGCCAGCTATTTAGACACCCCGAAGAAAAGAGGTAAATTAGTAGTTCATGCCTTCGACTCAACTCTTCGCAAAACTTCGGTCTCTTCGCATTGCTCTAGTTGTACAAAATGGGGTAGAAATAGCCTCAGGATAAAATCCAGGAGTAATGAGGTTAGTTCAAGTAGAGCTGACAGAACGACTCTATATCACTCCCCCAGCACTAAGCCATGTATCTAGATGCAGCAGGTAAAGTTCACATTAAACACCCACAAGATCAGCTACAATTTACTGTAGATGTATTACAATTTGCTGCAGATATATTGTGTTTTCTTCTGTTTGTTTTTTTTCTGCTGTTTTTTTAATTATTATTATTAAACACACATCGTAAGACAGCATCAGAAGGTATGAAATGGAACAGTTGTGATGTAAAGACGTTAGGTTAATGGTGGGCTAAGAAATGTATGACTATTTCTGCCTCAGTAGAGTTTTGTGGTAAGTCTTCAGAATTCTACCCGTTCTTTTAATAACAGTATCTACCTAAGTATAAAATAGTTCATATGTGAAATATGGAATAAGAACATATTTGTGCTTGCCCTGGCCAACTGATAGTGATATACACGCTAGATATACAATGGGAAGAGGATAATTAATTGTGACATTGCCAAAAGGACGCAACGCTTTTTCTGATAAACTCTTTACATCTTTCCAAAGGGTCACAGTCAGTATTTCAGCTTCAGGCTGGTTTATTGCCTGGAGCAAATTTGATTTTTGTAGAGTTACACAAGCTATGGAATAGGTGATCTAGAATGGTTACGTGTTTAAAATGTGAAAAATGTTCCAGGGAAAATAGAAAAGCTGCTGCACTTGAACTTGGTGCAAATAATAGCTTAACTGAATGCAAATGATGTATGCTCTTAAGCAGGACTGCCAAGCTGAAAACAACAAATCATAGTAATGTTATAATGCCAAGATAAGATAATTTGATAGAAATGATATTAAAACCTAGATTTCAAGGCCAGCAGAAGACAAATCATGAGCGGACAGAAACGAAAACCCACAAAACAGCAAACTTAGCGATAGTTATTTTGGGAAAAATCAGTTTAAATCCACACTAAAAAAAGTTCTGATTTAGAAACACTAATGAATGTTATTCTCAGGATATCTTTGTAATAATTCTACACTATTGTTCCAATATAGACACAATAAATGCTGATATCAAAGTATTTTTATTAGTGCAACAGACTTCACTTGATCACGGAATCGCTAAGGTTGGAAAAGACCTTTAAGATCACCAGGTCCAACCCCAGCCCACCCCCACCATACCACTGATCACGTCCCTCAGTGCCACATCCCCACAGCTCTGCAACACCTCCAGAGATGGTGACCCCAGCACTCCCTGGGCGGCTGTGCCACTGCATCACCGCTCTTTCGGAGAAGGAATTGTTCCTAACACCCAACCTGACCCTCCCCTGGCACAACGTGAGGCCATCCCCTCTCATCCTATGGCTGTTCCCTGGGAGCAGAGGCCGACCCCACCTCACACAGCCTCCTTTCATGGAGTTGTAGTGAGACTTTTAGAATTCTTTTCTTTTCTTTGAACCAATAACAGCAGCTCTTGCCAAAGTGTTCGTTTATGGATGTAACTTCCAGCAAACTCTTACATACCTATCATCCAGACTCAAACAAGATCTGTCTCTGCCTTTCTTTCGATGTTTAATTGCCCATCACCTTCTGCATGCAGTTTCAAATAATACTGTTCAAATGAAATACTGCAGTGATTCAGCAGTGATATCTTTAAGATAGTAAAGTTTACATTATCTTGAGAGTACAGTTTCTTCTTCTTGTACAATAGGCTAATATAAGTAAACTGCATTAAACTGTCAAAGCTGGTCTGATGTAAGAGTCCAGTTACATCTTCTCAGTATATTCCTGCATTTGAGCAAGAGTACAGAGAATTCTTTATTCCCAAGGGGTAATTGCTGCACGTAAAAGAGCCAGCTGCCTTTCATGATGGTTGAATACCACCTACAGTTATAAGTGCCGTTTCAAAAGGGATGTCAAAGTCCAATTGTAAAAGTAGTATCTTGAAAAGGAAAACTAAGATGGGATAAGGAACTACTTGAACTCAAGATGAGCTCCACATTCAGATAAAAAGATAATGAGAAGTGAAATCAGATTTATAAAAAAAAAAATAATTACAGCATTCCCCCTTTATATAAAAGGCTTTTATAAAGAGGCCACCTCCAAAAGGAAAAGCAAATCAAGAACAGTTCCAAATGGGAAGCGATAATGAGGGGCATTAACGAGATTTATATCAGTAGCCAGAGACAGTATTGTTTTTAAATAAGGAAAAAGCCAGTAAGCCTTTCAGAAACCACAAATATTGCAGTAGTACGCTCAAATGTGAGGAAGAAGAAAAAAAAGCACAGAGAAAAACAGCATTTGAGTTGACTGGCTTAAGAAACTGCCTCTGCAGGCTGAAAACGGAGGCAAGGTTTAATCTTATCGGTCAAATTCCAGCAACAATAAACCAAGGCACGCAGCTACCTTCACGAGATCCGCAGATACCCGCAGGCTGTCAGCAGAGGCTACGCTGACTTGCAGTGAATGAAGCCTGACATGACCTTTCAGATGTGGGGAAGTTCGGTCAGACCAATATGAAATGCAATCTGACAGACATTTAGAAAAAATGTTTAAGTGACTGTGATGCCCATGGCACTTGCACTAAATGAAATAAAGGTTTGAGAGGATTTCTGTGGGCTTTCACGTGCTTTGATCAAGAATGTAAGACTGTTAAGGATACATAACGAAGGATGTCACCGAAACAGTAGCAGAAGATGGAACTACCATCCCTAAGAAAAACAGCTTTCAGGCCACACCTATCACACTTGCAAGAACTGATATAACTTGATGGAAATAGACTGGGCTTCAGTTATTACGTCCACAGAAATTCCTTGCCTAAGAAATTTTAATTCACAGCCACGCGGTGACTCAAAATAAGACTCTCCAGCTTCAGGTCAGGGACTCGAGACAGCACTGAGAAGTAGATGTTGTTTTAAGGAGAAGAAAACAGCTGATAGCAACTGTAATCTTTTCTGTTAATATGCTATTTTGATACAGTGTTCAGTAAAATTAATAACTGCCAAACGTATGCTGGTCCAAAACAAACTCTTCCTCTGAAGTGAGGATATTTTACATCACGTGTTTAACCGAGCAGTCAACAGCAAAATCCTCTAGATCTGCAAATATTAACCACAGCCTGCTGGGCTGGAAGCCCGACTGCTGCAAGCAAACGGGGTCACAAACCTCCATGGCGCCTCAGCTTCCCCAGGACAGAGACGGACTGCTCCAGGTGGCAGCTCCACTTGGGCTCTGAATTCAGGTAGAGAGACAGCATTCAAGACATTACCAAGCAAAGAAATGTTTGACAGATGTTGAATTTGGAAAAGGTCTATCAGATTTACTTACTTGTTGAGACAAACTCTTTGGTTCCCCGGGTCTGCAAATTATAGAAATGTGTTAGCTTGGGCAAAATATTTGTGGTGGGTAAATATAAGCAAGCGTGCTACTCTGGAAAAGAGCAGGATCTTGGAATGAGCACAATTCCAGGCAAAGAAAAAAAAGCACAGATGCAAAATTACTGATAGAATAAGTGTTTTCTATTCAACAGATCCTTCTTTTGCTTTTTGATTTCTAAGCAATCTGACAAATATTAAATAGCATGAAATGAGATTTTATAGGTGACAGTGGAGCTTTTATTCCTGTTAGAAATAAATTCCCAGTGCTAATAAAGCAGAATCTTTAAATACTTATTGATGCATCTTCTGCCAAACAGTGAGAATGGGCCATAACTCTCATTTATTACAACTCAATGAAGAAATGTATTTTCTTCATGATCATGCTATTTGCTGCTACCAATTATAACCTACTTCCCTTCCATCTATGAAACCCAGAGCCCTTTAGCTCATACAACACATGAACACATTCATGCCATCTCAAAAGTAGATGTGTTGAATTCTCAGCTGTTTTATATACAGCATTTCCATTTAACAAATATTGCAGATCTGGCTCAGTAGCTCATACCACAGCATAACAAAGACTCATTATATGCTGTATAATAAGAATAAAAGTGGAGAACCAAGTGACATCTCATTTAGGTAATTATTGCTAATGGGAACGTTGTATGACGTATAGAAATACATATAAGTATATGCATGCATCAAAAATGAAAGAAATGGCACAATATCTTTTCACATCCAGGACACACTGCATGAAAGTCAAAGACTAAGAATGTAAGACATAACTCCTCGGCTTCCCTACACGTAAAACATCCTGGCTGTGTGGGACAATGGAATTGCAAAGATTTTTTGAAACAGATGTCTATGTAAATGATTGGGCTTTAATTTTCTTCTCAAAGTTTCACTTTCTTCTACTTTTACATGTTATACCATGTTCTCTCCAGATGTCCCTTTCTAGTAAATTCAGTACTAATAAATGGCTCACTGATAACGAAACAAGGACCGTCACCATGGAAATGGTAGTAAAAGGTCATTTCTGTCTCATTTCACACATATGCGATACAAATTTGATCATGAATGCACCAAAAAACTACAAGTTGCCAGTAACATATGCATAGATGAGAACACCTCTTTGCCTTCAGGTCAAGGACAGAGGAGCCACATTCCCCACTCTCATCTTCCTCACCGTCACTGTAAAAGATGACAATGAATCAGTCAGCAAATCCAAGTGTTACTCAACTGTTGGGTACTCACAAATTGGTCCAACAAACACAATCCGCCTTCTCAGTTCAGCATGTTAAGCCCATACAGGGTTAATTTTGAATTCATACTTAGAGGTACTTCCATATGGTAAAATGTTTGAGCAGTTGCTTAAATTTTTAATCGAGTGGGATTTTTTTGGACGTGGGCCCAATTCATCGTAGTTAATTTGCATTTGAAAGTAGACTGCGTATTTTACAGGAAAGTTTTCAAAAATGACTTTACCATTATAGATTGTTTCGTGATAAAAGCAAGTGACTCAGTGGGGGAAAAGTATGCAGTCAGCACATCGAAAAGAAGAAATAGCCATGCACAGAAGGAAAACATGAAGAGTTCTTGAACTCAGGTCACCATTCAGTGTATTCTAACTGAAAGACGCAGACTTGAGATCTATACTGTGGTCAATAGTAATTTACAGCACTGTAGTATGTGTTAGAGGGATTTGTGAAGCAAAGGAATTTTCTGAAGTAGTGCTTTTAGAGCAGTGAACCATCTCTGCCAAATCCTTTTTGCTGACTACTCAGAAATCAATTAAATATTTATTATGATCACCAAAGTTTATATTCATTACCAGCTAGTTGTAATAAAAAGCTACCTTGTCACAGAAGCCCCAGCTGAGTGATGATGATATTTTGTCTCCTCCAAAAGTATTATGCATTCCTTTAAAGGTAAATTATGAAACAGGTAAAGCCAATTTGAACAATACAAGTGATAAGTGTCATTACATGTTTAAGTGCTTTGTCAGCTATACCAGTTTGCTTTGCTTCATGGGAAAAGAATCTGAAAATAGATTTCTTATGTTTTGGTTAACTGAGGTACAAAGCAATATTTGTGCCATGTTGGGAGTTGCAATTTTACTTTTTTTTAAACTCCCAGTTGTTCAAGTCAAAAGTAATATCTGCAAAACTCAGTCTTGAAACCTCTACTAGAGCCAGACTAATTCGCAACAGGCTCTGGAATTAGCTAAATCTATACAAAATTACCTGTTACATTTAAACAGAGGCCCATCTGGAGTTGAATCTGTTGAGGGATGTGAAGCACAAGACAATGAGCGTCAACAGGCCCATCAACAGCAAAAAGAGATCCGGGGAAAATGTGGGGCTGTTGCTGAAAAGGACAGGGGACATGGTGACATGGGACACAGAAAAGACCAAGCTACTCAATGCCTCTTTCACCTCAATCTTGCCTGGTACAACTGGTCTTCACAAATCCCAGCTATACCTGATGGAGGACAGTAAATAAATTTGTGCCACTCTTCTTAGTGGTGGTCAGGAGTAGGACAAGAGGCATATTAAAATAGAGGAAAAACTGGTTGAACATAAAGAAACACTTGTTTATGCGAGGATGGTTGAACACTGGAACAGGTCAACCAGAGAGGCCGTGAACGCTCCATCCTCAGAGAGCTTCAAAACCCAATGGGACATTGTTCTGGGTTCCCTGCTCTGTGTGATCGTGCCAAACTCCAGAGGTCCAACCCAGTTCCACTTATTTTGTGATGCAATGACAAAATTAGCCAAAGAAAGCCAACTACCTCAATTACAAAGGCAAAAGATGGAAATATCTCTTATTTAAATTAATGGTTGGATATTTACAAGTAGTGCATTACCAGTGCAATTCTTCTGTTTATTTCAGGTTGGTGTTATCCATTTGCTTGTTTCTACTTTAATTTTATGTGCAGGGATTGTAGATTATCTCCGAATTTGGCAAAGGCTGCTGTTTTGTGCTGACAAGATTTGATGATCGTTTGTCATTATCTGAACGGTAACTACAGATGGCAGGTAGAATGGCATTACTTACATAGTGATTGACAGCCTTTTTAAAATACATTGAAAAGCCTGTTTCTATTAATTATTTATTACCAAAATTGTCTCAAAAACATATTAGGGAAGAAGAAAATGACATAGATTAAGTTTACAGGAGCACAAGGACAGACTGGACAACTTCATAGAAAATACTCAGGTCAAGAGGTCTCTGAGCTTCCCAGCAGCTGGAGGCTAGAAAGTATGCTATACACTTACCCTGGTTTTAGTCTTTGAGAAACAGTCTTATTTGGTCATTATTCCTTTTAAGGAGAAGCAGAAGCCTGCTTGTACTGAGACTGCAATATCGTTCCTAGGGAAGACGGGAGGAAAGAAAGTGGTAGGAAACAGTTTCAAGAGATAAGAAACAGCAGAAACTGAAAAACAAAACAACAGGGACCTGGAAGAGATCTGGACCACTCCTGGCAGCATTAATTGCACACTTCAAGTATGCATGAGCAGTGAGGTGGTCCAGGACCAGACAATCTGAAACCCAAACTGTATAACCCCTGTCAAATGTCAAACACAGTAATAACAGTTCTGCAGTTTGTGATAGTGAGTGGTAGGACATAAGGAAAAATCTATTTTTACTATGAGGGTGCTGAGATACATGAACAAGTTGCCCAAAGAGGTTGTGGATGTTTCATCATCAGAAATGTTCAAAGTAGGGTTGGACAGGGCTTTGAACTGCCTGATCGAGTGTCCCTGCTCATGGCAAGGGGGTTGGATGACCTTTAAGAGTCCCTTCCAACCCAAACCATTCCATGATTCTATGATACTATGGCAATAAGATGTCCTCATGCAATTATATTAACATGACTACAAAGGTTGTAAATAATACTGTTAATTTTTATGATACCAGTGTATTACTAGAACAAATTAAGGAGCTCTGTAAAAATTGTAAGCATTGCACATATCACTTAAGACATAAAGGTATTGAAATAAAGCTTTTAAAATCAATGACATTCAAATAGATATAAAATAGTTTTTTTTCATGTGAAGATTACAGCTTAGCTACAAACAATAAGCAGAGCATTACCTGAATAAAATATTGCTTTCAGCTTAAACAGATTTTGCAAGTACTAATCTTTGATATAAGCACCTGCTTAACATAGTTGTAGGTTTTAACATAATGAAAAAGAAAAAAGAAAAAAAAGCAAGATGTTCATAATTTCTATTCTTAAAAACACACAAAAATAGCTAGAAATCCGATTCAGAGTTCAAAGGTGAAGAGAAGCGGATCAAGAAGGAAGGGTGTTCTTAATAATAAGGCAGAAGTTGACAGCACAGATGTCTACCGAACAGTTCAAGAGCTACCTTGAAGTGGCATCCTCTTGCTCATCTTCATTATGGAAAAAATCAACGGGTATCCAGCGTGCTCAATAAAAAAACAAGGCATTTGCATTGAAAGACTTGAGTAGCTATGGTATCTTCCTATGAAGAGCCACTGTCTGATACAGAGCCATCTACAGAGAGAGCACCTATGGTCATAGCTCCCTACAAGAGAGAAAACACTCCTTCCCTGCAAAGCTGATGGAACAACCTGTTGTAGATGCCATTTCCAAGCAATTGGAAGAGAAGAAGGTTATCAGGAGTAGACAATGTGAGTTCACCAAAGGGAAATCATGCTCGATCAACCTGGTAGCCTTCTAAGATGAACTGATCAGCTGGGAGATCAGTGGGTGTTGCGGACCTTGACTTCAGCAAGGCTTTTGACACTGTCTCCCATTACACCCTCATAGGTAAGCTTAGGAAGTGTAGGATAGATGAGCGGACAGTGAGGTGGATTAAGAACAGGCAGTGCTCAGAGGCTTGTGATCAGCGTCTCAAAGCCTGGTCAGAGTCCTGTAAATAGGGGTCTTCCCCAGGGGTCAGTGCTGGATCTGACCTTGAACATCTTTCATCAATGATCTGGATAAAGGGATAGAGTCCACCCTCAGCAAGTTTGCTGATGATACAAAACCAGGTGGAGTGACCGACACACCAGACGGCTGTGTTGCCATTCAACAAGACCTGGACAGGCTGGAGAGCTGAGTGGAGAGAAACCTGATGAGGTTTAACAGGGGCAAGTGTAGGGTCCTACCTCCTGCCTGGGGAGGAATGATACATGCATCAGTACAGGTTAGGGGATGACCTGCTGGAGAGGAGCTCTGAGGAGCAGGACCTGGGTGTTCTGGTGGCCAACAGGTTGGTCATGAGCCAGCAATGTGCCCTGGTGGTCAAGAAGGCCAATGTAACCTGGGGTGTGTTACAAAGAGTGTGGCCAGCAGGGCAAGGGAGGTGATCCTCCCCGTCTCTGTCCTGGTGAGGCCACTTCTGGAATACTGTGTTCAGTTCTGGGCTCCCCAGTTCAAGAAAGACAGGGATCTTCCGGAGAGTGTCCAGTGGAGGGCCACAAAGTCGGTTAGGGGCCTGGAGCGTCTCCTGTGTGAGGACAGGCTGAGAGACCTGGGGCTGCTCAGCCTGGAGAAGGCTATGAGGGAGATCTTACCAATGCTTCTCAGTATCTAAAGGACAGGAGTCAAGTGGATAGGGCCAGGTTCTTCTCAGCGGTGCCCAGCAACAGGACAAAGGGCAACAGGCACGGACTGGAACACAGGAAGTTCCACACTAACATGAGGAAGAACTTCTTCCCTGTCAGAGCGACAGAGCACTGGAACATAATGCCCAGTGAGGTGGTGGTCTCCTTCTCTGGAGATAATCAAGATCTGTCTGGACACATTCCTGTGCAACTTGCTGTAGAGAACCTGCTTTATCAAGGGGCTGGACTGGGGGATCTCCAGAAGTCCCTTCCAACCCCTCCCAATTCTGTGATTCTCTGAGATTTTGTGGTTTTCTCTCTTAAAGTAAGCTCCCAGTTCCTTTTTTTTTTATTCCTTTAGTGTCATTATCTCTAACCTGATGTTAACATTAATACTGAGAAGTAATAGCAAGATTAAATTGAAAATATTGCTCTGAGGGCATGGGAAGAAAAACAGAACCTGAAACATCTCTGTAGGAAAAAAAAAATGTTTCCTATTTAGCTTGCATTCGGTGGAAATAGCAATCAGTGTTCAGACAGGATGCTCTACGCCCTCTGACTACGTTTAGGGGCCTTGAGAAATGTTAACATTAAATAATTAAATTTGAATCCCCCAGTTCTGAATTAGAGAGTACCAAAGCCAACAAAACAGCATTTAGGGGAAATCTGAAGGCAATGGAAATAGTTGCTCCTGAGCTGCTCTTCAGTTGCGATGGCCTTCTGCACACATCACTGCAGCTGTGCTGCTGTATGACAACTCGCTGAAAAAGGATTTCATAAAAGCCAAGCTAGGAGTACTATTTAAAATTTTCTTTTTTAAGTGCATAAAGCTTTAATTAGCACTGCTCAGCTGGAAAGCTTATAAATATTTGAACAATAGTAAGAAGTAGTTTACTTTTACGTATAGCTTAGCATAAATTGGGGTCACGTCATTATCAAAATAGCAGTGTCTTCTCCAAGATCATTTTCAGAGGATCATATTCCCAACACTGATTGGGAAACAACTCATCTTAACAAAAGCCATCGAACCTTTATAATGTACTTCTATTCTTTAAAAGGATTGCTTATATCCAGAGCTCCATTCATGTTGGAACAGACTGTTCCACGCTACTTTTTGTGGCACGTGACAGAGTTATGTTTTATTCTGTGGTTCCAAAGATATTTGGCAGTGTTCCACTAACTATTAAATATGATTTCCCATGAAGGTTTTAAACCTGAATTTTGAGTAAGTGTATAATGTGAGAGTTTTGACTATTTCATCTCAGACATCTGTACGCTACTGCTGACAACTTATTTAACTGCTGGAGCTACAGCTATGTCTATAAATGTTACCAGGGTCAAAACGTTTTCCCGTGGAGGAAGAGAAATAGCTGTAATTAAACAAACAAAAACTTATCACAATGAAATCATTCTAATTTGCTCAAGTTTCTTACATGCCAGACATCATTGAGAAGAATTTTGGGCTGAGTAAAACTCCTTTGTGACTGCAAATGCGCTAACTACACAGGTGGTAGGGATTCCTTTACAAATACCGTGCTATTCCCAGCTGCTCTCTTCTCTCAAGTCAAACAAGGTTCATTTCCCATTACAACTCTTTGTCATGTAGCGTACCTCTAACTCCAGAGCCTGCCAACATTACCGTTGTGAACTGCTCTCCACTGGGGATCCCATAATGAAATCAGGTGCCCCAATTTCTATTCATTTCATTCATAATGACTAGTGGATGGGATCCTCAGCCTTCGATGCCTGATAATAGCTTCCTGGATGTTTCTCACTGACTGTTTTGTTTGGGCTAATATTTAGTACAGCATAAGAGAAAGTATTTTAATTACACTACGTCTGATTTCAATTACAGGAGGACCTCCTGATGCCAGAGATGTACTTGTATAAGCATCCTTATTTGGCATGAGACAGAGTAAATATAATCCAAACTTAACAGAATTCCCTGTCACTCGTGAGGGTATTTGATTTGACCTTACTGTGTTCCTGTTATGCCTCAGTACTGCTCTTAATAACACTGATGCATTTTGGCTGCACTGTGAAGAACACTTTATTATTATTATCGTTTACTTGAGATCCCACAGCAACAACACATTGTGCAGACGGGGTTACCAGTTCAAGCTAAGAACCAAACACACCTTCAGATTTGTTACACATCTGCAAAGCATACACTTAAACAAATGTTTCACGTGGAGGGACTACGTCCTATACAGGACCACTTCCAGAGTGAGGTGAAACATCTGTTTTAATATTCTTCACCAAAAAAAAAAAGTTTATGAAAAGCCAGTAACATTTCACTGAGATTGTATGTCATCGGGCTAAAGAAACTACTACAAAAATAAGTTCTCTATACGTATATACACCAATGTAATTGCATATCACAGATACCTTCCCCTGCTGTCTTCTGTAATGTCTTCACATACCAACATTGCAGTGAAAGTCAAGTACAGTAATTATAAACCCATTCCAGATGCTCAGTTAGATCAGAATTCCTGTATTTCTAAGGATTGTTGTTGAAATTAAAAATAAGGAGCTAGGAACCCTAAGCAACTGGACACCTTAGAAACCCTTCAAAATGGTAGGAAAGCATCCTGCTCCAAGGAGTGACTCACAACTCTTGCATGAAAGTGATTGAATTTAGAATAAGAGTGGTACTGGAGCACAAAGAGAAGCCATGTACCTGTTTTGGCAGTCGGTGCTGTTTCTGACTCCAGTAGCTCTGTAGTTCTCAGCTGAGCTTTCTCTGCATCCTCCATTTTTCCTTGTTGGTTTGAAGGGCGCATTCTCCTGTTGGAAAACCACAAAGAATGGGTACGCATGCCATGCTGCAACTTGCTGCCATCCTCCTGGGTCTTCCTCTGTGCTGTGGAGTCTTGTAGAGGGCAGGTGTTCTCATGCAGACTTAACATATTCCTCAACGTTACACCTGGGTGAAGAGCAGCATGCCAAGTGTTCTGTACCAATCTTTTAACATTTACTTGGCTGTAATTTCTGGTGCTGTCACTTGCACATTTCCACTCATATTGCCTCCAAATCAGCATTAACACTTCAGTTACAAATCTCTAAACCACAAAGAATTATTGATTTAATGCCAGTATATTGGAAGCACACAGCTTACTATCTAGGCCTCCATTCCAAAACCATCACTTCCTAGGTGGTGCCATCTGGAAAGCAGTGTACGATGCAGAGACCAAACGTGCAGGCAGAACCCCTCCCTGGAGGAGACATGGGGTATACTATCAGCTGAAGAACACTCACTCTTAAATTTGGCTCCCAACTTTTAAGCACGACTCTAGATCCCATTGGAATCTCATTTAGGATGGATCAGTTCTGAGTTTTTTTTTCCCTGTTCCTGTTTGTTCGATTTCTGTCACTGTCACCATGGTGATAAGCTCTGCAGGAATTAAGAGAATCATTTAAAATATGTTCAATAGTCACCCGATATCCATTTTAATGTGTGCTATGCCTCAGGTATTAGTTCCGAATACTGTTAACACTGAGGTCCAATGTACTATTGTAAATACTATTAAACTACATTGATCCATCTACTAATAGCATCAGAAGACATTTACTACCTTTTAATGTATAGTATTTCACTTTTTTTTGGTCAAGTTCCAAAGTTTAGCACTGCATATGGGCAAGCCCCATAGCTTCCTATTTATTTATTTAAGAGCAGAATTAAATCATAGAACTAGGACATTATCCACGGTTATTAGCAACGCACTACTGGTGAAAAGGTTTTAAGGATTTATTCAGCAGCATCAGTGGTAGTTCTACAGACTGCTTCTCCATTTTATGTTCTTCACATTATTGTGCACTGGTTTTATTTTTCCATCATACTATTTTGCTATTTGCATTCACTTTAGTAGGGGAATATATGCG
>JANHGO010005243.1:0-23411 GCA_024606505.1 Aquila spilogaster
AGGCAGTCATTTCCGAAACCTCGCAATTAATAGGCCACCTGGTAAGTACTTTCACTGCTATTAAATAACACCATTGAGTCAAAATTTGTTTTTTATTTTCTTCCCCTGGATATTCAATTATGTCATTTCTGAGTTAGATTTCCTTACAGAGTATCTGATTGAAAATTAAAAGCATTATTTCAAATGCGTGTGCTGGTAAACTTCGCAGTGTAAATGGATACAATCATATGAAGATGCAGCTGACAGGACAGTAATACCACAGTACCTCTTTTATTGCATATACCTTTACAACATCTGATTATGGCAAAATTGCTATGATACCCAAAGCACAGAGTAATTCTTAGCAAATTCATAAGACGAAAGAAGCACTTTTCAAGTGGTTGTATATTGCCACGTGATGTGCAGAGGCCCTGCTTGGTGCTGTTAGATGTTTCCAAGGGCTGTACTTTCAGTCCCCTTGCTGTGGGCTGCGTGCTGGGTGACCTGGTTCTTTTGGCCCTATGGGGATCTTGCTATTCTGAATTCTTCATAGCCACACAAAACAGTCTTTTTTTAGGAAGGAAAAACAAAGTTTTTCTGCTGTATCTCAACAGTTGAGCTCCCTTCCTCCAGTACCCAAAGGAAAAAGTGGAAATTGCATTACAGTGGATTTGGTTAGTGCTTGAGTAGATTTGGTTAGTCCCTTAAAAAGATAGTGGATGGATGGTGCTAATGTCTGTGATAACATGGGGTCATGCAACTGCAGTGTTATCTGCTTTTTGGTTTGTGCCCCCACACTCAGGGCTTGAATAGCAGCCGTGTGTTCATCTCATATTGTTCTATTGCCTGCTGACTGAAACCAGCAGAGAATGGCGATTTGGAATAGCTTTTTTTGTTCGCTGTTGTGTTTGTTTTTTGGGATCTAGTTGTCTGTGTGTCAGAGGTAACAACCTTTGACAGCTTCTGGCATTCACTGCATTTGATGTAGTATCTTCAGTTTGCAAAATGTTAAGATTGCTTTTGCAAGATGCTGTGCTGATTGTCCCAGAGCTAGCCAATATTTGTGTAATATTTCAGTATGCAGACATGAAAACTTCGGTTTTGGCTGAACTGCATATTAACTGTGACAACATGCATAGATCTTCATGGGATTTACTTAAAGGAATGGTATTGTTTGTGTTTTGTTGAAAGTTTCAAGTCAGAGCAGTTGTAGTCAATTTAAAGGAAAGGTAGGCTAAGTCTGCTTTCATTCTTAAATGAAAGTAGACTAAAGTAGTCCCAATATAGGTCCAAGTTAATTTGCTGCAGTTTTTCTGCTGTATTTTCACACATCTGCTTGTGGTCTTGGAGTTTTGTCACATAACTGCCTGAAGGGCAGGATTATGCAGCACTTCTGTTTCTATATCAGGCCCTGATGTATAGTCTTGTACCTAGATGAGTCGGGAAGCTGTAATGCCCCACACCTTCCCCATAAGAGAAATGCTTGCACTGCAAAGAACTCAAATAATTGACATCCAGTTTCCTACCTACATGACCAAATGGCTGGCATTTGTTGGTATTCTTCTGAAGAATGTCTTTCTGGCTGCTTACTGTATAGCACTGTGTGTTGCGGTAAGCTGAGCAACCCTTTAGTTTGTTGTCTGAGTGCTGGGGAACTGTGTCTGTCCTGGGCCGCTTGGATGGGGTTTGGCAGATTAACCATGTGCATGTAAGTTAGCTTTCAGCATGGGTTACCTGCCCCTTTTAGATGTCCTTTTCAGCTTTTAAATGATGGGCACAGAGAAAAACAGTAAGTTGGCTGACAGCATCTTTAAAGCTGATAAGCATTTTGTGTGTTTGCTGATAAGAAGAGAACAAGTCCAGTGTGTGAGAGAAAAAGGCATTCTTTGAGGGAGTTTCTATTTTAAATTCTGTCTGAATTTTCTGCTTTCTGTGTCTGTGGGGCTTCAGATAAGCCTAGTTAAATCAGTTCGATAAGCTAGCCAAAGTCCTCTGTCAGCCACCCAAACTAATATTCCTGACAGTGTTTCATAACAAATTTTTCCTATCATTGATATTATGACCATCTTGAGTTGACTCTTTGCATCCTTATTATACGCAGATCAACTACAGCATTATCAAGCCTGCTCTGTCTCTGTGTTAGGTCTGCTGTTAGGTGAAGTTCATCAGTTATTATAGGGAAGTTCTGAATCTATCACTATCTGCTTTTATTCAGTGTTTTTTCTGCATTCTGCATTGTACTTCTGCACCTGTAAAGTGCCCAGTAGTGTGATGAATGAGAAGAGGAAGACCCAGTGAAGCAGAAATTGAAAAAGCCTTAGAAGAAGTAAGCCAGCACTCGTCTCACATGCTGGAGTAGCATTTCACTGATAACTCGCAGACACTGCAGAGGAGTGCTGTGAGGTCTGATTGTTTCTGTCTGAAACATGCTGCCTGAGTGAGATGCTCAATAAGTCCTTGTCTAGGTGAAAACTAAAACTGCTATCTCCCTTTCTGGAGAGTGAGGAAATAGCCCTTGTGTTTTCTCATATGTATCGTATCTATGGTTCTGTTGTTTGAGGCTTAGAGAGAGTGATTTACTTCTTCAAAGTATCGTGGGGGTTTCAGACATGATTTGAGACATTTAGTACCAAGCTCAAGCCGCTATGGTGGCAGTCATTTACTGTAAGATTGAGAGAATCCGTGGGCAGAATCCATCTCCGTTTCCCACCCCTGCATGCACAGAGCCCATACCTTACCCTTATGTGGTCCACTTGTAGCCCAGCACATTTAGCATTGTCTGCTGCTGACTGCTGCAGCGATGGGAGCATCTTACATTACAGCAAATTCTCCAGTTGTGCTCTTTTCCCACCTTGACCCTTTTCTCTGCCACCTGGGGTCTTGCACAGGTGCACTCAACATCTTCTGCAGTGTGTGTGCATGCTCCCTCTGCATCCTCGTGCAGGGATTTCACTATGTGCAGAAGAGGGAGCTGGTGATTTAAGGTGCTAAAGACAGCAAAAGTGACAACTGATTTCTGGAGAGGGAGGGGAATGTTGGAGGTGGGGGATTGTGCATATCTCTCATTTTCTCCTGGGCACATCTTATGGGGTGCAGAGGGTTGAACCAAGTCACTTAAATATCAAAATCATGGGTGCTTACATGGGTAATAGCTGGGTTAGGGAACAGCTGGGCAGCTTACAGACACATCTTCCAGGCAGTGGCTTCTCTTCAAGTCACATAAGTGGAATTCAAGGACAGCTTGGTGAAGGATAAGGATCCAGGCATTGTTCTGGATAATGTGTGGAGCTGCAGGACTGAGTCCACAGTCCCCAACCATGTGAATAGGTCCATTATCACTCAGAGCACTTAAAAGCACTCAAGAGAATGGTAGCAGCATTGGACTGCATGGTAGCAGCGCTCAGCTGTAAATTGGTAGTGTGTGCCAAAAAGCCTCGTGCAGAAAAGCACCTGGAGGTTTGTCAGATGTGAGCAGCCCAGGTATTTTAACACTTAGTGAAGTATGTGTTGCGCACCTCATTCTCTTTGGTTCTTGTTAAAGTCATTAACCTGTTTTATCATTTCATTGGGGTTTGTATTTTGGTCTTAGAAGAATAAAACCCAGCATGCTCATTTAAAGAATGTTCATTATAAAGAAAGTAACAAGAGAAGCGTGCAGCGCTGGCAGACACATCTTCAAGCATTTGTAACTGGTTACAGATTGTTTGCGTCTTATAGGAGTACCTTGGGATTGTAGTGATGGACCAGGGGTCATTTGCACTAGTCAGTGGTAAAAACACGACGGAGAGATGGTCTCTGCCCACATGATGCTTAACCTTCATCAGCTGCTCTGGGTGCAGCTCTCTTTCCTCTAATCCAGCCTTTGCTTTTTCCCCTTTCACATTTATTTGGCAGTTTATGTCTGTATGTAATGCGATTTGAGAAGGGCTATTGTGAAAAGATATTCCCTTGTCTAAGAAAAGTCCTCCAAGCTTTTCAGCAGCTGCAGAATTAGTCACACATAATAATTACATCCATACGTGATCATTATAGTACCAGTAGCATATTAACCCTATTAAGCAAGTACAATAACACTAACTCTGGGAAAGACAGGAGGGAGAAAGAACAAACTATCATAATTTCTATTGGGAAGAGGAGAAATTCTTGAAGTAAAGATCTGTGTGTACCTGAGCTCCAGATAACAACACTAAGGAATACAGAAGACACTCAAGTAGGAGAATTAGAGTCCTTAGGTGGTATTTCTTGGTCAGGTACCAGAGGGCTTGGAAGATATTAGTGATTTTTTTTTTAATCAACTGCTTTGTGAAGGAAGTTATTATCCCAGAGGACTAAGACAGGTTAATTTCTTTAATTGATCCCATTAAGACCAGGAAACTGATTTAAAAAAATAACTGACGTATCTGGCACTGAACAGGGAGCTTGCTTGAGCTCCTAAAGCTTTGTAATTCATGCTCCTATCCCATCAGTAATAAAGGGGGGATTTGTACCAGGGTGAGCTGAGGTGGATGCAGTCCAGAGAGCTCTGTAAATAGCGCAGTAGAGGTGTTGGGCAACTATTCAGTGCTGAGTACTTGCCAGTTGGTCGGAGTAAGCTTGTACAAGACCACTTCTGCATCTTTTTCATTGTCCATCCTTGGCTATGTCTTGAACCAACTTAAGATATGCTGAGAAAGCTTTGTTTGGGGTGGTAAAGAGGCCAGCTGTGAGGAGTCCCGGAAGGATGTCTCAGTAACGAGCAGCTGGACACTGGTGTGGGAGATGAAGTGTGGATAAATGTAAGGTATTGTGTTGTGAAATTCAGACTTAACATGGATGGACTCAGAGCTGCTTGGGAGTGAGATATTAGGCTTATCAGAAATATCTTCTGAGAAGAAAGTCAATCAAATGTGTATTATATAGAAAAGAAAATGAAAAATCTGCATTTGATTGTAAATATCCAAGTGCCTGCGTAATGAATACCATACACAGTTCTGGCTCCCTCCATTCAAATAGAATATTGGCAGGATTGGAGAGATACAGTGATGAATGACAGATACTCAGAGGTATGGGAACAGCTTCCAGCAAGCTGCAGTTGGGTAACCTGGGCCTCCAGTGATGCTACAACAAATGGGAGAAGGGAGAGGATTTCATGGCGGTCTGTGAAATTGTAAGTGTTGTGAAAGTGAGTTGGCAACAAATACTCATTGTCTCTCCTGATTACAGGAAATAAACTGTGTTAAAGTGAAGCAAGGAGGTGGCAGGCTCTGAGGAGGAGAGTGCTCTTCACACAGTACATATTCACATCGTCGTGTGCCTCGCTGCAGAATATTGCAGGTACTAGAACTCTGCTTGAGTTCAGCAGGATAAATCCATCAAGAAAGATGCACTGAGAACCATAGAAATACAAAGATTGCCTCTGACTGAGGAAGTTCTTGAGTCACAAATCACTGGAGTTTGGGAGAGAATCGGTATCTGCTATATTTGTGTAAACTTGCTAAGGCAGGTGGTGTTGGGTGAACTGACTTGGTACAACTCTTCCTTATGAGACACGTGAGACCTGGTGCTGAAAACCAAGGCACAGAGTAATGGACTTCTAAGGAGCCAGTAGTGAGATTTTTGAGGTGGTTATTCCATAATAATTAACCATCCAGTGATGTCTTGCACTTGCAGTTATCTGGTATCACTTTGAATAGTTTTGTATTTCTAACAGTCTGTGATGTTGTTACATTGCTGTGGGTAAAGTGAAGGTGTTTCTGAGCCAGAGGAGTACATTTGAAGCTGAGTGTATAGTGATGCCTCTCCTGCTCCCATAGCTGTGAACAAGAAGACAAATCTTTTTTTCCCCCTCCCAAAATAAGCAGAAGACAAAGCAATTGCTCCCAGGGTAGAATTCTGCTAATTCCAAATTTCAGTTGGAGCTGAATGTTTAATGCAAATCAACAGTAACTCCACAGAGCAGCGTTTGCAGAAGATCTGTTGACAGGCTGTATAATAAAGCCGTGCCTGTGGGCACCATTGCTGGAGGTGAGAACAGCCAAACTTAAGTATCCTTACATCATGCTGCAGCAGAGCTACCGCTCCCATTGCTGAGAAGCTGGGCATTCATGCTTTCTGATACACTCTCACTTAGAGTTCCTGTTCCCTCTGAGGCAGAAGCAATGCACAAAGCATACTGTACATTGTAAGAGGTGTTGAAAATGCCCTTTTTAGAGGACACATCCTGAATGTCTGGAGAGGTGTCTGTGTTGCACTTCAGGTGCGTAAGCACGGAGTGAGGCTGTACCTTCTCGGGGTCAGGGAGGTGGCTGCTGGCTCCACAGCCAGCACGTGTCCTTAGCTTAAGGCTGGCTCTGTGAAACCCACTTTGCTGTGCACAAGGGTTGTGTCAGCAGTTTGGATCGCCAAGGGCCTGAGCTCAGAGGCTGTCTGGAAGCAGCTTTTCTTCCTGAGAGACCTTGCTTCATGGGAGCCCTACCTCCTGCCCCTCTGCAGCCCATCCCCTCGCACCAAACAAGCCATTTATGCTGGCAGTTCCCTTCCAGGGAGCTGTGTCCTCTTTTCTGCTGCCTTTTACATGAAAGGTGTTGCTGGTCTGTTCCCCAATGACTCACGCATTGTAAGGAAGAGTGCCAGATCCCAGCCTCGTGCGGGAGAGCTGCCAGCCATGGCAGAGCAGACCTGAGTGGCAGAGACTCGGTGGAAATGGAGAAAGAAATCTGGCTCCTCAGCAACGTAGTAGGCAGATCTCTGTGCTCGTATAGTAAATAGAGTAAGCCACAAGCTGCCTCTGGCCTAATGTAGATTTTCACAGTGTGGGGCTGGGGAAAAAAGCTGGAGTCTGTCTCTCCTCCATGCTCTTTTCCTGGTACAGCTGCAGTGAGCCAGGCTCAGAGGTCTCTGCCTCAGGTGGCATCATGGCAAGGTAAGGCCATGCACTAATGGAGAGAACCTTCTGGGATGGGTCAGTTGGAGCTAGTGGAGATACCAGTGAAGATCTCTCAGTGCAGAGTATCATAGAATCAAAGACTGTTCTGAGCTGGAAGGGAGTTTGAGTCCAACCCCTTGCTCCACACAGGGCTGTGCGAAATCCAAACACTGTGTCTGAGAGCACTATCCAAACGCTCCTTGAACTCTGGCAGCTTGAGGTTGTGACCACACATTAGTCTGGATTGCAGCGTGCTGGCATGGTTATACTGGTTTTGGAAATGAGTTAGTTTGCCTGGAGTGAGGCTGGGAGAGTCCTTACAGCTCTGCGTGGGGTATACCCTGCAGTCCACAGCCTGAGAGGTCAGGAGGCTTTGGTTGTTTATTTTCTTTCTAAATATAATTTCAAGCAGGGAGTTGGACCCTTTCATGCCGCAGTGTTTTTGTTCCCGGGTCAGTGTTATTAATAATGGTGGAGCTTAGGATAAGAGAAAGCAGAGCTCACACTGTGCTCCGTGCTCCAAAAACAGGAGCATATAAATTATAGCTGATTATTCCCCTGAGTTGTCATTATCGGTTAGTTCCCTTGGAAGGATGATGACAGAAATGGGTCATTAGAAGAATCACGGATAAACTGATTGCCTTTGCAGATGAGCTCTTAAGAGGTGTTTTATGGTTGGGGCACTGCTGACGGAGACAGAGCAGTCTGCATGAGAAGATGTTTGGCCAAACCTCTGGAGTAATATGCAGCGCCAGCCCAAAATGTGTCTGGCTTCTTGCAGCGTTCCTTAATTTAGTGCTTTTCACTCTGGTATTAAATACAGAGGTGCTGATATTTTGTGCACATGAACACTGTTCACTCCGCTCATCCCAGGGATGAAAGACGACTTGAAAGTAAAAATGATCCATTGCAAGAACTTCCTTAGGTGGATGTGGTGCTAAAATTGGTCTTGGTAAAATTCAGCTTTGTTCCTGCTTCTTCACAGACTTCCGTTGCGATCTCATCCACTTCCAGCCATTAAGAGGTCTGGCTGTTCTTTCTGTCTGAGAGATAGGTGCCTGAAGAGAAGGCAAGCTCTTCGGTATTTTAAAGGAAGCCTGATCTCTCTTCTCCTGTGCATGACAGAGGTGGCGTGAAAGTAAATATACTGAAGAGTGTAAAGTGCTGAGATACCACAGTAATGAGGCCATTACTGAATCTGTGCATGTAATTAGATGGAAAATGTTTGCCTTCATAATGAATAGATGCTCTCACACATACATTCCTCAACAAATCGGCAGATTCATGGGTGCTCTAGTTCCACTAATCTCACCGTGTGTCCAGGAATGGATTTTCTTTGGCAAAGCCAACCAAAGAGGAGAGCTTTCCAGCTCAGAGGACCAAAGTGGACCACAAGCAGAACTAGAAAGTGTTTTTTAATGAGACACCTAAGAAGGTGCTGAAAGGAGCACAATGCAGTGAGGGCAAGCGAGCTACAATCTTCAAATGTAGTTAGTGAAGCAGAATATCAGCTCTGCTTCATACGTACCAGCTCTGCAAAGCACATTTCACATGCTAAGTGTATTATCCACACCTACTCCTTTATTTCTGTTCAGGCTATCTCAGTTCTTTTGGCTGGTAAAATACATCCAGTGGAATAAATCTGAGAAGAGTTAGCAGCCTGATGTTGTCTCTTGCAATGGTTATGCTCTTGTGTTTACATGGGAATGAGTAAGGCTACTGATATTAGCTCTGCACAAAGCTTTATCTCCTTCCAGCTTGCATGTTCTCACCTTATCCAGATGATATATGTAGAAGACCCTCCAACGTTGGTACTGTGCAGAGAGGACCTTTCTGCAGAATTATGTAGCAGAAATTGATGTGTATTAAGTCTAGTTTTCTGATTCTGATTTTGCTTGGTTTAAGTCATCAGCTGTGCAGTGCTCAGTGGTCTTTAAAATCAGCTATGCTACTCCCTGCTTGCAAAAGTTGAGGCTCCAGGCAGGGGTGTGGATCCTAGAATTCAGCAGCAAGGAACCCATCTATTCACTACCTGGAAAATTAACTGGGACATTTTGGAAGAGCATCCTGCAAGATTTAAGCTGTGGCACTTGCTTTTATGTTAAAACATGAATCATCTCTAGTAGCCACACTGTCTAAAAGATAGCTGCTGAATTATGCTGTGTGTCTCTTTGGCAGAATTGACTATAACTTGGTTAACTCTGTAGGGGTCTGCTGAAATGTTTGTGCCTGAAGTTAGGTGTGATGAATCCCACCTGAGCTGTCAGTGCTGGCAGTAAGAAGGGAGGATGATAGAAAGGTTTACTGAGAGGAAAATCTAGACCTCAGTCCTCTCCCCTTCTTCTCAGTAAAAGAGATTCAGGCATGTGTGGGTGACCCTTCTCCTACATGGCATGGGAAGATAAGCTAAAAAAGTATTTCATCTGCTCTTAGCTGAGTTTCCAGGTCCTGTGCTGAGGTGGGATAGCAGTGAGGGCATTTATAGTAGCCCTTGGCCATACACCACTTCTCAACTCTGCCTGGCCCAGCATAGCTGGGGATGCTCCACAGGAGCTACTGAGGGGTCTCTGGTCCCAGTGCTTCCCTCTTCCTGGTCCTAGCTGAGGCAGGACCTTTCCAGAGCTGCTCCAAGGCCCAGCTCTGCCCTTGCTGCGATCCTAGCCAAATTCCCTTACCATCAAGAAAGCAGTTCTAAGAGAGTGGTGGGGAAAGGGGTGTGACACCAAGGATGTATCTACAGGAAAATGGAGATACTGGGGCAAGGAGCAGAGAGGGTCCCATCTCCATGAATTCCTGTGTCCCAGCGCTCTCCTCTCTTACATGCCAGCAGAAATGAGCCTCTTCAGCTTTCTGCCTGTGCATGGGATTGGTTTGGAAAATGTACTGAAATGATGTAAGTGTGAGATTTCAATTTTTAAAGGAAATACATTCTGAAATTTAAACAGGGAATTGTCCTACTTAGCTGCTTGCTTGTATTGAAAAATAAGTCTGGCTGAATTTTGAGCTATTATGAAATTCCCCCTCACAAATAAGGGTGAATGGACTGAAAAATAGAGAGGAAAAAGAAAACACAGCCCTCTACTCCCCATTTATCTTTAATCATCAGTGCAAAGCAAAGTGACATCTCTATAAGTACTACAAGGAATTGTGTCTGGTAGTTAACTTGCTTGGTTTCACACTGAGTTGAGTTAGAGCAGTGAGTTCTCTCTTGCAGGTTTTGTTTCTGATGGGTCTGAAGTTGTTAGAGAATTCAATCCCTCAGCGTCACCAAAATTGAATATTACTGTGGGAATTAGTCCACCTCTCAGTGAAGCACCTCTTTCCTTCCCAGCTACAATCAGCAAACTATTTCACGTCAGAGCTCTGCTTTTCTGTCTAACGAGTAGGTCTTTGTTGGCAAGATCTGCTCATCTCCAGTGTTATGCTGGGAGCCAAATTGGCACCGCTAGCTAATGATTGGACTGAACTTTCTCTACAGAAACTCGATAGCTGTACAGCTGTGCGTACTCACAATTTGCTCCTCGATTGTCAGTCTCCTGACAGCTTTTTCAGTGGAACAGTTTGAGGAGCGGAGAGCCCTGCTTTGGAGACACAGAAGTGTTTTCACACCTGAAGTGTAATTTCACACCTTGTGTCGCTCAGCAGATAAGTGCGTAAAATAGCACATCAAACGGGAACACAAGAGGATAGACATGCTGTAGACAAGAGACCGTAGCTTGTTATTTATTTCCTATCTTCAGCACACTCTGAAATAATAATCACTTGCAGAAACCCAGGCACAGATTTACAGAGAGGTTAGGAGAGGGCTTTTTCTCGCCAAGTGATCTGCTACCATCGGTTGCAGAGTGAGGTAAAAGATTGCACTGAGCTGGGTCTGTAAAGCAGCGGGAGCACAGAGCTCTGCCTGGGACCACGGCATTAGCCAACACATACCAGGAGCGGGGTCATTAGCACAGGAGGTGGCAAGAGTTTTAAGGGTGAACTGATGGAAATATTGAATTAGACCATCCCTTCCCTGCATCTGCTTATCATTTTTACTCTTTGCATTCTAATAATGAATAAAATTGACCTTAAGTCCAAAAAAAAAAAAAAAAAAAGATGAAAATTTGGATCGGGTCTTGAAACCGTTATGTGAGATCCAATCATTTCACTCCCTCTTTTTCAGGACTGTTTTGTTTGCTCTTTCAAATAAGAGGTCAGAGGGGCTTTTTTTTTTTCTTCCCGAAGGTAAGTGATGAAGGGGCAAGGGCAGCCAAGGGCAGCCCTGGTAAGGCAGCTCCAAGGCTGTGTTGTGAGGGAGAGGAGTGAAACGTGCAGGCGCACCATTTGACATGGAGAATCCATGGAGATGCTCATAGATTCAGTTTGCCTTAGGTTTCATAGATTTGAGAACCAATTCTCCTGTTTGTCTTTTTTTCCAAGAGCATAGGTCTGAAACACGCATTTGCTTCCTTCCTTTCTTCTCCCCAGCTGGACATGAGGAAATCCAAGGGGTGCTCTCATCTGCTGCTCTTCATCCCATGGATGAAAGAGATAGGTCCAGCCCTCATCTTTTATGCAGTGCAAACAAAGCTGCTCTGCTTGGAGTTTTTTGGGTGATTTTTGACTACTTGGGGCTTTCAGTCTGTTAACTGTGCCAAACATTTTATTTCCTGTGTTTTGTCCTAGATACCTACGGAAAACTTTGCCTGCTCAACTCTGTGGGCCAGGAGATGTCTCGCTGCAAGACCTCCGTCCGTCGAGGGCAGCCCAACCCCGTCTACAAGGAAACTTTCATCTTCCAGGTTGCCCTCTTCCAGCTCTCCGATGTCACGCTAATGATCTCCATATACAACAAACGCAGCATGAAGCGCAAAGAGATGATCGGCTGGATCTCCATGGGGCAGAACAGCAGCGGAGAAGAAGAGCAAAGTCATTGGCAGGAGATGAAGGAGTCAAAGGGGCTGCAGGTCTGCAGGTGGCACACACTGCTGGAGTCCTAATGGTAACCAGGGCAGCCTGTAGATGCTGAGACCATGGGCTGTCTTCCCCCATTCTCAGTCAGCAGGAAGCAGCTGTCCCAGGGCAAGCACTGTGCTCTGACAGGTCATGTATTCTTTAACCTGACTCTTCAGTATCATCTGTCGGGCATTAAAAGTGACAAGGCCTAGGAAGCAAGTTTAGTGCTTGTCTTTCCAGGTTGGTCTGCGTTTTCCACATCCAAATTAGTAACCCTAGGAAAAGCAAGGGCAAACCTACAAGATTCTCCCTTTGGTCCTCATCTTGCTCATTTTATCATGTCTAATCATCACAGTTTGATTTTGATGCTGTTTTCTTCTGGAGTAAATTCTCTGATCCCTCCCTTATTTATATTAATGAAGATTGCAAATATTCTTGACATGCGGAGAGCTCACAGATAGGCTAAACTGCATGCAGATCACATTTTCTCTCTTTTATTATCATATCTTTAAGTCCTAGAAATGAACATTTGGTACCACTATAGACTGGATTTTTCAGGCAGCATGGGAAAGCACTGTTGAATTCTCTGTCAACTTTAAAGTGCCTAGGCATTATTACTGTTTCTGATACTAACTGATAGTGTTTATTTGGACTTAATACTGCCAGAATTCTTAATTAGGCATCCTGTGCATTTGTTAGCCTGTGTTGCCACAGAGATTGCATGAGGTGAGGGATGACTAATAGCAGTTTTATATTGTGACTATACAATGCATGTTTGGATGCTTACTTCAAAGTTCAAACCTTCTGTCATCATGAATACCAAAAAACAAAGACCTGAACAAGCTGCACGTCCACCTTTGTGCCTGAATCACTCTTTTCTGCATCGTTGTTTTGACCATGTGTTATTTTGTTCTGTGAAAGTGAGTTTCATTCAGAAAAGCATTTCTGTGAGCATTATACAGAAAGGCTTTTGATCCGTGAGTTCTCTGTTGTTCAGTTAAGCACAATTCAAGTTTGCTGAGGGCTCTTGTTCGAATGGGTTACCTGTAGTATCTCTGGGGATTGGAAAGAAGATCGTTTTTGGCATGTAAAGAATGCCAGACCAAATCACCTCATCTTTGGGGCATTGTCTCCTACAAGAATAGGTGAAGTAGGATCCAGGGGACCCCCTTCTAGAGGGGCTGCTTGCAGGGAGCAGGCTCGCTGGATGAAGTGATGGCACCTTTAGGTAGTTACTTTTCAGACTGTTTTGTTCTTTTCCGTTTTAATCATTTTTCCTATCTCCATGAGTTGAAGTTGTAGAGCCAATGGTTAGGGGAGAAGTCTTCATCTGCTTCACTACTGAACGTCAAGCAGTCATTAGGTGCTGGAAAACTGCATGTGACACAGCAGAGGATGTTAATTCTCCTGGGCAGTGATGGTGTGTAGACAGAAAGGTGCCTAGATATTCACATACCATCAGCTGCCCGATTTTGATTCCCTGAGCTCTTCAGAAGAGGACCGGCATTTCTTCATTCCTTCTGATGATAGGAAGGAAATATTTTGCTGAAAAGGTTTCTCTGTTCTGAATCACCTCATGTTTTGTTTTGTTTTTTTTTTTTGTCATTTACTATCCTGGCACCAAATTCTGCCTCCTGCACTGCAGCTGTCTCCTTCCATTCAATGGTGCTGTGCAAGTTTCAGCACTGGCTGTTCAACCAAAATTGAGCCTGGGTGCTGGTTTGGTCCAGTGGGCGGTGGTGTGGTAGATGCAGGTTATCACTTGGTGAAATACACACAGGCTTTGTCTGTCCTCACAAGGCAGCCCAACAAATGAGGATAATCTGTCTGAAGGAGGACTTCTGGTCTGGGTGAGACAAACCCCACAGATCGTGGCTTTGTAGGTTCTCACACTTACCTACCTGAGCATCATTTTCCAGTGAGGCTGGTGGCTGTCCTATGCAGGAGGATTGTCCTCCACTGCCTAGATAAGATAGCTGGCACAATATCTGCTTTGCACTACTGAGGCTTTGTATCACAAATCAGGACCTAACCCAAATACAACTGCATTTTTGACTGCACTGTTAATTCTGCTGTGTTGCCAATAAGAGAGATAACAAGCATCTGAGTGGTAATAAGCAAGCCAGGTCTGAATGTGGCTTTTTTTACCATAGATTTTTCTTCTGGAAAAGTACAGAAAACAGACCAAATCAAAAGGTGCATTTACTGATTTCAGTTGTTTTCCAGTCTCTGCATTTTTTCCTAAACAGCATAAAATGTATATACAAGTGTTTACAAGTAATTTTATTATCTGAGATGTGTATGTATAATAAACTTATTCAGATTCTCTTAGTGTCTTCTTGAGCCTGTAAAGCGTTGCTTATGCTTAATTTAATGATTAGCTAAGGGAAAAGTATAAATTGGTAGTATGTCTCACAAGTGAACTGGAGATAACCCAGATTTATAATTGTGTGATTAAAAAGAATTACTGGAAAGGCTAGTTTTAAACAGCAATGAAGTGCACTCATTTTGGGCTTGCATGCTGTTTTCATATCTAGATCTTTTCTGAAGATGCAGCACAATCTGAATTGAATTTTAAAGTATATTTCCACTATGGAATACTAGGAGGCAGAGGAAAGCAAAAGACAACAGCATACGTAGAGTCTGTTAATATTTGAGCACGTGTTAAAACTTTGCTCTCAGATGGAAGCAGCTTCCTGCATCATTGCAATAACGTTTTGGCCTGATGTTTTACAAGAAAAAAATTGGAGGGAAGAAGAAAGAGATGAGGTGACGGGGAGCATCGTTTGGAGCTGCTGCTAAAACTGTTGGCACATCCATGCCTTGAGCAGTACATCTACGAAGTTCATTAAATTCCTACTGAAGCACAGAGGAATTTATGAGTCTTGGGATGAATGGTGTTGGGGGTGCTCATGTTTGCTAGCTGTATTTTGTTTTTTTTTGTTGGTTTTCTGGTTGGTTTTTCTTTACAGTATTGACTATGTGTGAAATGAAGAAGGCTTAGCTGCAGCTCCCCTTTATTTCAGAGCTCCCGTAATTCTTTTCATAGACAGATTGAATTAGTTATTGCTAACATTGATACAGGCTGGCCTCGTGCTCCTGGTCTTTCTCATGTAAATAGCACTGCCCTTTCAATCGCTGCTATAACCCCTCGTTGCCTTTAGAAGTGGCTGAGAAGTCTGAATTTCCAGGCACGCTCCCATTCCTTGGGACCCTTGCCTTACACTTAGCTCTCCATAGGCGATGGCCACTGGAGCTGGGCCCTGTGCCCCGCTGGCCTCCATCCCCGTGTGTGCTGATGCCCGGTCCCTGCTCCTGTGGGGCTCCAGGGGGGGATTTGGGCCACGGGGTGAGCAGCTGACCTGCTTCTGGGAATGCATGGGCGTTTGCATGGCCTGACTACGCAGGTTTCCTAACGTGTGTTTTCTAAGACAGTTTATCTCCTTTTGACACCACTGTCTGGAATCCCCTAAGAGGTTATTTGAATTTCCTTCTCTAGGGGAGGAAAAAAAGAAAAAAGCTCCAAAACCACAAAACTGTTGTGTGGGAAGGAACTAACTGCACTGGCTTAAGCCCAGAATGCTGTGGGCAAAGTGCTCTGGATCCATCTCTATCTCGAGCAGCCTCGCTCAGCTAGCTGCAGTCTGTTCCTTCCTTGGTCTCTCTCCAGCAGTACATCCCTGTCCCGCTAGGCTCTCTGCTGTTATTTTATTTCTTGTTTTTAATGTGTATTGACAACAGAACAGAATGATCTCACTGCGTTTGTATTCTCTGCAATAACGCCAACTTTCAACTGATGCCCACAGAACCGAGTACCTCTTTTAGCCCGCTGTGCTGCAGCGATAGCTGTCTGACGGGCCTGTTTGTGAACGCGTTCTCTGCACCGTCTGCAGCACGGTTTGATTCGTTTGGGTTTCATCATCTTTCATCTGTACGGTCACCGCACTGCATCTCTCGACCTCTCAGCTGCCTCCTGCCTTTTGCACAAAATGGGGACGTAAAGGCTGAGCAGTCGTGCCCCGAGGTGCTTGCCACCAAGGCCTCCGCACCTGTGGAGCGCAAACGGTGCTGGTTGTGTTGCGATGCTTTAACGTTCACAAGGCTGTGACACCCGTTCAGCTCCGTATGGACAGAGCTAAGGGTGGAGGAAACAGCCTCTTCTGTTCGGTTCCTTCTGTTTTTGTTTTTTTTTGTGTGTGTGTGTTCTGTAAAAGGACAGCAGAGGCTGAAGAAATTAGTATGCAGGAGCTTCAGCTTTCTGTTTAAAATGTACTGAGTGTGATGTTTGCAACTATGGTTTGAGGGGAAGAAGCAGCAGCCAGGGTTTGTAGGAGAGCTTGCTCTTTGAGGGACGCAGGATCTTCCCTGCAGCAAGAGCTACCCACCAGAACGTTCTCGTACCTCAGGCAGCGATGCTGGCATCCAGCTGATCTTCTTCAGTGATAGATGCGGCCAGAGGCTGGCAGGTCTTACAGCTTGAAAAGAAAGACAGGATAACTCCATGTAGCCGGTGTGGGCTTTTATTGGGAACCTGGTGCAGATTTAGCAGGCGGTTGTGCGAGGAGTGAAAGCCCCCGGTGGTGGTCAGGACAGCGGTGGAGAGGGAAGGCTGAGTGCTCACGTTGCTGCTGAGATGTGGTTTTGCTGTTTCCCATGTTTCCCACCTCAGTTCCTTGGTTCCAGAGCTGCTGAAGGCATACAGCACTTTTTTCTTTCTTTCTTTTTTCTCCCTTTTTTTTTCTCCCCAGCACAGAGTGAGCTCGCGCCTTCCCGCAGCCTGCACTGTAGGTCTTAAGAAATGAATGTGTAAATATTTTGTCTCTCACAGCAGCCCAAGGTCATCTTTCTGGAACGGCAAACAGGCACAGAATCCAAAGAAGATCAGTCCGTCATGTGAGTAAGGTTAGCATCTGCACTTACAAATGACAAAGGCTATTAATCCTCATGCTGTAATCCCCAAGCTGTTTGCCAGCTGGCAGCAGGAAGATGTTCCTGCTCAGCCTACACAGCTATCCATGTTTTTTCACCTTTATGAAGCAGATATAGGTCAATGCTGCAGCCTGGATAAAGAACATGGTAGGCGCCATTCATCTCTTCTAGTGTTCGAATCCCTCTCTCCTCCATGCAAACCACCTGCCTGGATTGGGGTGCGGCAGGAATGCTGCAGGCTTCCCCCTCCTCCCCCCCCCCGAATAGGAGGCTGAAGGTCAGGTTGCTTCCCCTGTGCTCCTGCATGGGAGGAAAAATGAGGGAAAACCCAGCATTTGGGTACGCAGGTAGAAGTTCAGCAGGAGATATTTTCTATCATCATCCGGGGACCATGGGGAATTTGGGTCCTGCCTGCCACAGGGACATACCCAGCTGCAATCATGCTGCTGGTGAGGCAGGAGGAAGGCTGATGCACGTGGGCCGTGACACTCAGTACCACGTTGCACAACAAACAACATGGTCACCGTGTCGCCAGCGCTGAGCATTAGGCAGCTGAAGCTGGAAAAAGTTCAGAAGGAGTCCCAGAAGTTGGGTGGGAGCTATGAAGACCCATTGTTGTACATCTCTTTAGAAAATCTGAGAGCAGACTCCTAGGTCTTAGTGAACAAAACTGTGGTTTGGTGGAAGTGACATCTCCCAGGGCAGCTATAGGTACAAGAAAGTGCGGACGTGGCCTGGCACCTGCATTTCCTGCTGGTTCCAAGAGATGAGCATCACACGGGTACCAAATGCTCTGGAGGCGTCCCCTGTAGCTGCATACCCCGCATGGGCTGGTCCTCTTGAGGAATGAGAGACAAAAGCTGCTGTAGCCACAGATGAAGGGCAGGGAGGATTCAGGATTCAGACAAAAGCTGAATTCTTTGCTGAATCCCACTACCATTAATTACCCTTGACCTCCAAGGAAGGCATTTTATTGCATGTCTCCATTTCTCAGACTGATGAGAACACAGCAAATTTCTCATTAGCAACTGGGAAAAAAATAATCATATAATTCTGCCTGTTTTCCTCATCCCAGTTGTTTTGTTGACACTTTCCAGGTGCTTTTGCTTCACACCATCTCCCATCCTTTCATTAGTACCTGCAGAGATCCACTCCGAGTCAGGGCCATGCCTGGCAGCAATATCTTCTCTTCATGGTGCTCAGGACAAAACCTGTTCTCCGGTCTCTTGCTGTCACTGTGTGGCATCTCAAGCACAAGGTTTACAATTAAACCAGTCCCACCTCCTTCCCATTGGCCTCTGCTGGCACAGCTGTAGGCTCTGTCTTGCTGGGCTCTGTTCTCTGCTATGACTTCTTTCCAGCAGAGTTCTGCCTCCTGTTTGTCATGAAGAGTAAATGAAGTATTCATTTGGTAGACTTAGCATTTAAATACCACGTGGCATTTACACATATGTATATGAAAATGTTTTTTATGGTACTGTGCCCCCAAGGCCTTTGCATGAAGCATGGTTCAATGTATATTTGACAGCTGATTTAAGCACACCGTACTAAATAATTTGTTTTTTAGTGCGCATTGGCTTCTTTCTCTCCTGGAACAATGCACCATTTCTGGCAGGGAAAGTTTTTATGTCTCATTGTTGCATTTCCAGCTGGGCGCTGCAGGTGCTCTGGTTGGGGTGAGCACATTCTCCCATACATCCCAGGATATGTATAGCACTTCATGTCCGCAGCAAGGCTCGTGGGGCCTGAATTTGTTGCTCAATTATAGATATGTCTATAGAAGGAGAATTTTCATACTCTGAAGGTTTTACAAAACAAATTCATATCGCCTTTTCACTTCTGTAAGGTTTGAAGATTGCACTGAAAAACTGTACCTTCTATCTAGCTAATAAAGGACTGGAACTGACTGGTGTGGCAACTGGAATGGTACCGGCATTGTTTCGCTTGCTATGTGTGGTTGAAAGAGAGGAGCTGAAGTGCAAAACTGGGACGAAAAATACGATGAAAAGATGTTTGGATATTCAACAGGAAGAGTGATATGGGTTTATTCTTAGCTTTTCATGTACTTGACAATGAAACATTTTTATTCTACTTAAGTGTTAACGTGCATGATCATACAATATATTGCCTCTCGCTAATTATATGCTGTGTTAGGAATACTAATGTCTCGATGATATCTGACTGGAAAAAGAGAAAAAAAAGCATTAAACCCAGCTTCTGTAGAATTCTGGGCTGATATTACCCACACACACATACAACCGTCCACACCTTAGAAACAGTCTTATTTTGTTTCAGTGAGCAGGTTTTTATCAATAAAATAGAAGCAGATGGCTCATGTAGACATGCAAAACCAGCGTGTCTTCCTTTGTGTTCTTATTGTGGCAGAATCGAGTGAATATGCATCTAGGAGAGGTGGATGTGTTTTGTCCAGAACAAAGATGCAGGTGGCCGGTGCATAATGCATAACTGGGGGGAATGGGAATTATTCCCCCCTCTCCATTGCCATCTGTCTGCACGTTGCCTCTCCCATGAGGGCTGCTCTTGGTTATCTGTCTCATCAGTGTGTGTTGTGTCATCAAAGTGTGCTTGGTCCCTTGGGTTGGGGAGCTGACATTGGGCTATCGCAAGGCCAGGCACATCCCAGCAGCAGTGAGGGTCGTGTCCCTGTCTGATGGCCGCTTGGCTTGTGTGTGCCTTTGACCGTGATGTGCTGGTGTGTAGTACACTTCCACCAGGTAGCAGTTGTAACCCATGCCCACATTAAGACGCGAAAAGACAAAAGCCAAGAAATAGTTCAAAAGTGGTGATGTTGAGCTGTGAGTGTTCCTCCCAACAGAGCCCTGAGAGAGCAGTGATGTACGGATGGGGAACCAGGATTTCTGAATCCTTTCTGGGATCCTCAGGGCTGTCTCTTCGGGACCCCGCACTGGTGTACAAATCTGTGATGAAAAGAGAGTTTTGCTGAGGACTGGTGGTGGTGGGGTGACTGGGCTCACTGCGTTCCCCATCCACTTTTTTTTTCTGAAATGCATTTAAAATTCACACTGCCATCTCCCATCCTCAGTTCCTCAGCAAACTCCACATTTTGTTTTGCCTTGTTTTGCTTTGTTTTATTCCCATTACTCTGTTCTCCCTCCAGCTGCATTTTAATTCCTTGCTCAGAGCTGCTTCGCTCCTTGGCGAAGCACCAAGTGCTGTTTTGCCAAGATATCCCCAGTGTCATCCCAGTTTTGGCCGGGTGGAAGAGTCACATTTTGAATGTCGCGAAACTGAGTTTTGAATTTCAACGAAAGAGCGATAGAATTTTTCACGAGAGGGTGAAAGCATTCCCACGTCTCAATCAGCCCAATTTAGGCTGGAGGAGCTGAGCTGTCTGCCATCTGTCTCCTCGCCAGTCTCTCCCCCACCATCACCGTTTTTGAGCAGTTTGGCCAAATTCAATCACATTTGAAAGAAGGGTAGATGGCTCAAAGACAATTATGCTTCTAGAAATTGTGTTACCTGGCAGAGGAGCACTCGCAGAGAGGCAGAAAGGAACGAGTTTGATGGCTCGAGGTCAGCCAGCGCGATGGCGAGCTGCCTCCTGGGGATGCGGTGGAATTTGGGTGTTGGTGCTGGGGTGGTTGGTTGGAAGAAAGAGCACAAATGGGTAAGAAAACAGGCTGCGTTTGTTCTGCTGCTCCCCAGCTGCCTGCTGAAGTCTCACTATCGATCTTCTAAAGTGTAAACAGGTCAACAGAACAAAACAAACCCTTAACGCGTTCTCACATACCAACGAGTTTTCTGGCAGGATGAATTGCAGGATTAGCAGAAAAGCAGAGTTCTAGGACATCATGGGAGCTGCTCGCCCAGGTGGGCAGCGATGGGCCAACATCTGGGAACGCCTCAGCCTAATGAGCCAGGCCAGGGATGGAAACCGGTCTGGGACACAACTCCTTGCATCTCCAACTGCTCCGTGTTCCAGGTATAGATACTGTGCATTTCAGGTACGTCTCATCCTTATACAATGCCTTCTGCCCACCTGGAAGTAATTACGCCATTATATCAGTGAGTCCCTTTGGCTGTGTTGAGAAATATAGCACTTGTGGAGGTCCACGCTGCCTGGGAGCGCTGCTGCTCCTATGCACACATCTTTTGAATGTTTGATGCTTCAGTTCAGAAGGGCACATTAATTTAATTCATTTGTCTTTAATGGTTGGCTCGAGGAGATGTAACTGTTGTGAGATGAAGGAACTGGTTTTTTTTATTCTACTTGGCTGTTAAAGTAGAGGAAGTGGTAATGTTCAGGGGTTTTTTTTGTTTTCATATTCCCAGTTGCTCTGAACCATTTTAAAATCCGTGTTTGCTATTTTATTACAGCACTGACTATGCTAGGCTGTCCTGCTTTCCAAATCCTTAAAAGAAAAACAAAAAAACCCAACACCTACTCTTCTATTGTCTGCCTGTCCGCGTTTTATCTTGTGCAGTACATATTTAAAGTCTTATCTTTTCAAATAATATCACTGTCAATAGAGACTTTGGTCCCAGTTCACAGTTCTGTTTAATTTCCACTGCACAAAAACAACATGTGCTTCAGCTGGGCAGCAATTCCCAGCCAGGCATCTCTGGCAGATGGGAAAACTCTTCCCATGGGAGGGGAGGGCATGGATCATGTCTTCAGGACAATAGGTGGAATGGGATGGGATGCAGTGCAATGCAGTGGGGTGGGGTGGGGTGGAGTGGAGCATCTGCTGCACATCTTCCTTCAGTTTGCATGAGCGAGCGTTCAGATCACTTACCACAGTGGAAAGCAGAATTTAGGTCTGCACATGCCAATATGCAGGGAGTTGATGCCCCCATGTCAGAGCAGTGAGCCGCTAGCTGCAGTGCATGCTTACCAGCACATCAGTGTGACTGCTCAGATCTGCTTCTCCTACTGCAGCTCCCATGGCTGGAAGAGGGGTTCCCAGGCTGGAGCTCCCAAGCCGGAACTCACTTATCCCAAGCATTTGGATAGCCCACTTCCACACAAACCCTGTCTTCAGCTGGGAGCTGTAGGCACACCTGGTGGGGAGGGAATGAGATAGAAAGGCTCAAGCAGCCTTGAACAAGCAGCAAGGTTTGGATTTTGGAAGAACGTGCTCCAGGCTGCTCAGGGGGTGGAAATGTTTCCTGGAGTCAGCTGGGGGAAGATTAGATGACCTTTTGGCTGTAAATTATTGCCAGCTAATAAGTCCCACTTGTGTGCTGACAGGAGAGGGGAAGAGGTGTCTTTGCAGCAGAAATTGTGTTGAATGTTAAAAAAAAATACAATCAATCTCAGGAACGCTGGAGTAGCGCTTCTGTCATTCATTCAGCTCCGAGGTGCAGAGTACGTGCCGCTGTGTCTTCCTTTTCTATCTCCGTATCCAGAAGAGAGATTACTGAATTAATTATGACATCTTTGTGAAGAGCTGAAGCGTTGCTCCAGTCCTCTGTTCAACAGCAGAAAAATGTCAGATTCATCTCACAGTAAATTTCAAATCACACCAACCTGAACTATCGCTACTGGCAGCATAATAATAAGGCAGGTAATCAAAATCAATTAAATTCCAGTGCCTTCCTATTGTCCTAGAAAACTCAAATCTGAGATTAGTTTGAGTTCGTTTGACTATTCAATAAAAGAAGTGGAACTTCTGGGACGATTTGAAATGGGTATATGGCTGGGACTGCTCTCTTCTTCAACTGCAAAGACCAGAGGAGATGTGTGCAGGCGCATGCGTGGCGGTGCATGCTTAGTGCCCAATACAGCCAGATGCTCTGGGTGGGTATTAGGAAAAAATTCTTCTCAGAATGAGTGGTGATGCAGTGGCACAGGCTGCCCAGGGGGTGGTCGGGTCACCGTACATTAAAGAACCGTGGAGATGTGGCACTGAGGAATGTGGTCAGTGGGCATGGTGGGGGCGGGCTGGAGTTGGGCTTGGTATCTCAGAAGTCTTTTCTACCCTCATCATTCATTGATTCTATGACATGGAGTAACTGGTCTGAGGCTGCTGAGTTGATGTTTGAAAACTCGGGCTTGGGCCTGCCAAGAGCCAGTGTTGTAAAGTTTGGATGAGGTATTGATCAGGTGAGTGCCAAATGAAGATTTTCTACCACATAAGAGGGAGGAGGACCAAGCCAAGCATTCTGCTCTACGAGACCTTCCTGCAAACCTTGGAGCAACAAGCAGGAGGGGATCTCTACGTATCCCACCAGCAGTGACATCCCCAGGCACCACGTGCTCAGGGCCCCTATCTTCCAGATCACCGGAGACAGGAAGTTGTCTGGGATCTTCAGCTTGTGGCCAGAATGATGTGTTCCTATAACATCTTGCTTTGATTTGGCACTGGCTGAATCTTCCATAGCAGAAATGGAGCATGGGGTGGAGGGAACTGCCACTCAGACAGGGCGGCTGTGGCATGAGCGTGAAGCTCTTTGGGAGCAATGGTGGCATCCATGGTAGTTAATATGTATTGTATGAGGTGGTTTTCTCTTGGGTAAAGATGCTGCACAGAGCCCAAGCTGCTGAGCTGATCAAAGCCAATGTTGTTCCATTAACTTCATTGTAGATGCTGATGCTTCTCTGTTCAGCCTAGAGAAGAGAAGGTTGCGGGGTGACCTCATTGCAGCCTTTCAATACCTGAAGGGAACTTACTCCCAG
>JANHGO010005244.1:0-23410 GCA_024606505.1 Aquila spilogaster
CACCCTGGGCCAAATCAATGTAGTTTTGTGCTCATTAGTTTTAGCTGGTAGATTCTATTTCACAATTTTTTGAGATGTGCTTAGATTGAATCAATTCTAAATCACCGCTACAACTGCTTTACATCTATCTAGCCATAAACAGAACTTTGTTTGTCATCCCGTATTTGGTCAAAATTATTTTGATCTTATTAAATCGCGCGTGATGGTACCAATTCTGTCTTACTGACAAGATTTTTTTTTTCCTGAAGAGGACGTAGCTGCAGAGAAATGAGCAGAAAAAGACAAGGGGCATGGTATGCAGGCTGTAAATAATCTCTGTGGTTGCCATAAAAATGGCCCATATGTTGATATGTTGACCTAGAGAGACCTGGTCCCGATCTCCTCTTCCAGCCCTACAGACTAGGAGAGGCTCATCGGATTCCAGTTCAGCTGCGATGAGTAGGTTAAGCTGCAGCCGATAGAGAAGAACGAAGCTCTGGATGTGTATTAACCAGGAGTGTTTACTGGGGCTGTGCTGAAGGTCTGTGCTCCACATGGCGTCCTGCTTGTGAGAGGGAGTTGCTGTGCTGCCACATGGCCCTCCACAGCCAGCCTCATCCCATCGGGACAGCTTTTCTTTGGGTGACGTGTTCTCCATGCCTGTGCTTCACTATGGACATCTCATCTGAAAGCCAAGTCTGTGAGTTGCTGTTTATTTGGATTCATCACTTACTTAAAGGACTATCACAGGCTGAGTCCTTGGCCACGTCTTGAAAAATCGTGCTGTGTTCTCTGAAAGTGCTGAGACTTCTGGGTGCACAGAATCCTCTGGAATTTGGTGCTCCGGGTCAGGAATGGAAGTTGAAAGTTGCTACTGTCATGTACCTTGAAATAAAGATCATTCCTGTGTCGAGAGCACAAGCCCAGGTTTTCCATCCCTGTCCAGGGACAATAAGAGGATGGTGCTGCAGACCTCATTGGGCTCATCTCTCAGCTGTCAGGACAAATGTCATCTCACAGGCTCCTTGAGACCTGCAGGTCACTGTGCACAAGGGCTCTGAAGTGCAGTCGTCTCTGGTCTGTTTGTTCCTTTCTTCAAAGGGATTGAAAAATATGGAGAAAACTGAGAGAGAAAATAAGAGAGAAACGTTATCTGTGTCTGGTTTAGGACAGGTTTCTAATCAAGGAATATCTCCTGCAGTTTCTCAGACAAAACGTCCATTGAAATCTGTGATTCATGGCTTCAGAAGTCCTTGAAGTCCCAAATCATGTAACTGGAGTACTTCTTCCCCTGGTCTACCACCTCTTCCCCCATGATCTGCTGCCACCTGCCAGGCTTGGTCTTTAGCTGTGCAGTGAATCCCTTGAGACAGGAGCTAACTCAGCCTTTTTGCAGTGTTTACAGCAATGGGTCCCTGGTCTTCACTCTGGCTGCTTCTGCTGACAAACACAGCCTGCATTATGGTGCTGACAGAAATAACTAAATAATGCTTTCTCAGCCTCACTCTCCTCTATGGAGGCTTTCCCATCCACCATGCTGCTCTGGGGCAAGGCAAGTGCTTCACCTTATCTCAGCAGGGCTTATGGAGGCATCCTTAGGAAGCATTTTCAAGGCTGCCTGCCTCAGCAGCTGAAATGAAAAGACTGTCCTGGGCATAAAAAGTGCCTTTTTTCTGCAGGTCAGCTTGGCTGGGTCCTTTGGGCTATTTTTTGCCTCTTTCCATAACACACTCTACTTGTTGCAATCATCCAGGAGATGTGTTCATAGCCCAGAGCATAGGAGTGACTTCCCTCTCTTTGCTCTGTTGGCCCCTTACCGGCTTTCCAGTGCTTACCACAGGTTCTGTGTTTGCTACAGAGCACTGGCACGTGTTCAGTGCCTGCTGCAGTGGTTGGCCTCAGCAGCACAGGAAGTCCCACCAGCAGTGCCATCCAGCCATCCTTGCCAGTCTCCTGGGACCTGTCACCTAAGAGAAAAGCAGAGCAGGACTTGTCACCCCCCATTGATTCATACTGTCCATTCTCCCCACATTTCACTTTAAAACATGAGAGGTTTTGGAGGCCAGAGAGATAGAGAGCCAGTCCTTTCTTTGAGGGAAAGAGCTGTGGCAGAGCCCTGGGGATACTGTCAGCTTTCAGTTCTGTCCTGAAGAAATGTATTCCATTTTTCCCTAAAGGCCATCGCTTCCTCCCCTTTCAAGTCTTCTTGAATTACATGGGTCTCCTGCTCCTTGTCCCAAGCAGCACAGCTGACCCTTTAATCACTCCACTTGCCACCTAGCTAGCAAATGTAGGTTAGTGTGTATATATATATATATATAAGCCTGGGAATACTGAGCAGCTCCCACTCCAGCTTGTATGCTTAAAAAGGAAAGAGAAAGTGACTGAGAAGGCTACGTGTTAAAACCTGGCATGGCAGAGCACGAGCTATTTAAAAACACTCACTTTGCTCCTTGCCACCACTACCAATAACACTACTGCGAATATGCACACATTCACACACCCACAAATGATTGTATCTTTACTACCGTGTTTGTAGGCAGCTCAGTCCAGTTCCCATTAAAGCCAAAACTGTAATTTAACTGGGCATGAATCACATTCAGGGTATCTTCTTCTTTTTTAGTAATATATTTTAAAATACATGTAAGAATTGAAGTACGGAGAATTAAAAATATTTTATTTTCCATTCTATCAACACAGGATCAACTCCAGACTGACTGAGAGGGAAGGTTTGCACACTGGTCAAAAGCCATGCGCTCCATCCCAATTAGCTTTTCTGGCTGGCCTAATCTTGGGACTGGCCAAGGTCAGGAGCAGCCCTCATCCCATATCCACTCTTGGCAGCTCTCCCTCTGGAGAGAGATGCTTCATCAGGAGACTCTCCCACTCCGGCTGCCCCCACAGGGGAAATTTGCAGTTGGCAGAGTTCAGAAGAGCAATGGAAAAGGGATGTAATAGGAATTGAGTTTGTTTCGAAAACTCTTGCAGTGCTCCTCTTCTTTCTCAGCTGTTTTGAACTTTTCTGGTTTCATCTGGGTGGCTGTAAGAAGGACTGAAGAATCCTCTTTAAAATCCTCCTGCAGAATTTCCCAAAAAAGGAATTTCCACAGCAAAGTCTGCACATGAACAGCCCGATGGGTGTGACTGGAGAAGATATTTCTTGCAGCAGCAAACACTCAGACTTTTGAAAAGAATGAATCCACTTCAGTATTTTTAGGGTTTTTTTTGCAAGCCGTTTAACAGATGTAACAGATGTCATTACTTCCAGCTTAAAAAATGAGTGAGTTTGTGTGAGCTCTCTTGATGCTTTTTTTCATTATTCTGGTGGGCAACAGGAATAGAAAGGGGACAGCGGAGGAAAGCAGCTGAAAGGTGCCAAAAGCTGACAAGTATCTGTGCAGAGAGAAACATTTAGGTGACACTGGAAGACATACAGCAGCAAGTGGTGGCACTGGATTGCCCGTAGAAACTTTTTGTGAGAGTAGTTCATTTGTTTGCAAAGAATATCAGATTTCACGCTGGGCTGCTATGAAGGGTGGAAATTTTCTTGAAAAATTGTCATTTTATACAACTCTAATTAGCAAACTGTTCATATAAACCCGCAAGCTGTGCAGCAGATTTCACTTCCAACATCTCTGCAGACAAGACAGAATTTCACCTACTTATTTACTGATCATGTCGCAGCATCCTTTTCCTACTCACTGATGACTGTTCAGTGGCTTATGTAAAATGCACTGGTGATTTCACAGCATTTCTATTGGACAAATGTCCACGTGCTAAAGCAAATCACCATCACTGGCATGCTCCTGTTGGCAGTTTTGTTAGGCAGCAACCAAGGAACAAAAGACTGAATTATCTTCTTCACCCTGAGAGGTGGTACGACCAAAAGCACTTGAAATACTTGGATGGGGCTGTTAGGGGTCTCATGTACTCCTTTTCACTCTTGGTGTACCTTTCAGCGACATGAATATTTATGGCCGTACTTTGTCCTGCTAAAGACAAAATAAGAGATGCCCAGGGGAATTCAGTCAATGCAAATAAAAGCGACATTTGCAAGCATGAGTAAACCTCAGTCACGGTACTTGGTATTTTATGTCAAATACAGCTAAAGTGCAAAATTGCAAGAGATAGAAATGAGTTCAGGACAGAACTGTTGTTGGAAGGTCTCTGAAAGAAGTGGAGCTGTAAGCGATGAGTCCTCTTTCTCTCAAGCCAAGGCTCAAAATGGGTTCCTCTGCTTTGCGCGCAGTCACTTGGGGATCATTAATTCTAACCAAATCTCCTGCTTCTTTGAGGTGACGAACTCAAAACCGCTGGCTGGCTTTGTCAGTCCTCCTACAGCCAATGTGAAGCTTTCACTGATTTCTTGTATGTTGAAAAATGCACTTTTATCCTTGAAAACCTTTTCCCTAAAAATCCATCAGCACTAGAGCTGTTGAGCACCAGGACAGACGCTGATGAGGAAGGATAACACCTGATTAAAACCATGTCAATTTATTCCATTCTAACTTTATTTGTAGCCCATCTGTAAAAAAGAAAGAAGACAGCGCAAGAAGGCTCATGCTCTGTGCAAGCATCTGCTCAGTGTATCTAATGAAAAGTTTGCTTTCTTTCCCTAATTGTCTTTCACTATGCCGTGTGCAACAGAAAACTCCCTCTAACCACTCTTATTTAATTCCACTGCTTTTGCCAAAATTGAGAAGTACTTATGACTAGGATGATGTAATATTGCTGTTGCATTAATGCTACTGATAGTTAAACTGGATGCGTTACATTAAAACTATTACAAATAATATTTATTTTGCTACTCATCTGTGCATCAATGAAAGCAGACCAAGTGGAAGTCTCCCTGTGCTCTTCATCAGGCTCTGTGAACTTAAAGTGTTCTCAAATGCGGTGTCTTAGTATGTCACAACAAGATTTTTTGTTCATTTTGCCTATAGACATTCTGACTTCCAGTTTAAATACAAAGAATAACAGTAAACATACCTATGTTCTATGTTAAGTCCTTTCTATCTCATTTGTACGTTCCTTTACAGCTACAATTACTTACACATAGTGACCACTTCAAAGCACGCTATCCTGAGTGCTCTCTTCTCTGATTTTAGATTTTCTTATTTGGAAATAGCAGAAGTTTTTTTTTTTAAATGTGAAGCTTTTCATTGCGGATAGTTTTGAAATTTGCCTTAAATATAAAATGCAGACAAATCGTTTTTGTTTATCTCTCTCAGCACTCAATAAATGCCAATCCAATAGCACATCTGTGTTTAGTATGTACCTGCTAGGGTCTGGATTCCCCAGGCTGTGTAATACATGGTCTTCCCCAAACCCATTAGCTCCCTTTTGACACCCAGTTTATCTCAAATCTTTTTTCTTTCTTTCTTTTTTTTTTTTAAAGAGTTTTAAAATCCAAGTATAACTCAATTTATGGGCATGAAATGTCTGGGTTAATTTGAATGTATTTCTTTATCTGTCTATACTCTTCGTTACTTGAAGCTGCCATAAACTGAAACAAAAACACAATAGTAAGTGCAAAAGCAACTTATCTCCTTTGAAAAGTAATAGCTGAAGTTTTTTACCATGTAGAGCTCCGTGGGGCGTTATCACAGATGCACTGAACTCTTGGACAGATATTTTCTCATACAGCTTTGATTCTGTTCCCTTACAAATAGATGAGGAGAGCTTTTCCTGCTTTTGCCAGACTATCAGTCTGCCTTGCCAGATTATTCCTCTTCCTTGCAAAGCACTCTAGCTGTTTTGTGTGAAAATAAGAACTAGCACCCTCACTGGCTGTCTTTTCTTTCCGTTTGATTTTACAATACAATCATAATGATGAGTTCGTGACTCTTCTGTTTTAGCATCTCAGCAAGTCACGTTAGAACAGAAGTACAGCTTCACTGCAGGACAGAACAGAAAGTGTCATGGAGAAGGCTCTTCTCAAAGGCCATTATTTAAAAAGATGTACTTGGCAAGCCAGAAGAAAGCACAAAAGAGCTTATATTTATTTGCACTCTTGCTTTTTGCTCACATGTGGCTCAGTACAGTTCCTTCCAGTACTGCAGGGGCCATTAGCATCTCCTGTGCCGCTTGGTTTATGCTGAGTGTTGTGCTCTGCCCTCCATAGCTGACCCCGTGGTCTGACCCAGCCAGGGGCCCTGCTGGTGCCAGGATTTGGCTGGGATCGGGCCCTGCTGCAGCCCCCATAGCACCAGGCCCTGAGTGAGCGGCATCCAAAGCTGGTAGTGGATGCTCAGCTGGGCAGCAACGCCTTTCTTTGGGATGAAGTACCTTCCGAAGATGAAAGTGATGAAAGCATTACTGTACTGATACCATTCATTTACCTGCCCTGCTGCCAGTCCTCCAGGACCGCATGCCTGCGCCTGCACTCCCGCAAGCAGTAATTTATTGGCTCCATTGGATTTAAGGGGAAGGGTAATGCAGCACTGAGTGTGAACATGGCCAATAGAGTAGAAGGAAACTACTGGCACAGGGAATTTGCTGTCCTGATTAAAACTCTTCATGTTTCTAGGTGTGCGCTGGCCTTGTTGTGATGACATTGCTGAGACGTGCATTTGAGTCAAGCTGTGAGAGAAGGTGACAGTAAAGGACAAGTGTGGTGGTGAGAAGGGGACGTCTGCCAGCGCTTACAGTGCGGATTGGTAACCACACCTGAACCATTCCTTCTGACATGCCAGCACTGTGGGGATGGGTGTCTCCAAAGGTGCAAATCTGAAACAAGTTTAAGCTCTTCACCTACCTGTAACTAAGAGAAGGTGTATGGCAACACACATTCACAGTGTGAGCACTGAGTCTCACCCATTTAAGCAGAGAATCAGAGATGTGATTCACTAATAAGGGCACAGGCAGGAATGTTTATTGAATTCCTTAATCCATTCAACTACATGATTTCTTGCAGATCTAGGGCAGGGACTTTATCTTCTGAATTAAACGTTGGCTATGTGATAACAAAGCCCGTGAAAGATCAAGAAAGATTCTGACATCAAAACTGTTCATCACCATAGACATTCCTGAAGGCTGAAGCACTGACACTGCATATAATCATACACTGTAAAAGAAAGCTATCATGTTGCAGAAGGCGAGCATGAGTCAAATGGAGTTCTTGATTACTTTATTGGTGGGGTTGTCATGGTATACAGGATTCATGTGGTTTGTATTAGATGGAGATGAATTTTTTTCCTAAATGAAAGAAAAATAGGGTCAGAAGTTCATAGTTATCACTATATTTAATATGACTGGTTTTAAAAAATACATTGAATTTGTGAATATGTGAATATTTGTATTTTGAATATGAATTTTGTCATATGCATTTGAGATACAATATTTTGCTTCTCTCTGTTTTCCACTATTTTTTACAAAGATTTTAATATAAAAGCACTATCTCCACTGCCTCTTGTAATGTGAACAGCAACAAAAGGAAAATGACTGCAGTGACTCCATTCAGAAGCTGGGCTGTATTGCCTTGGTTTTACAAATAGGAGTTCCTTTGAAATGTTTCTTAACGTATACCATGTTGTTTTCCACAAAATGTCAATGATGTTGTAATTTACCAATAATCACTGTCCTCTTGGAAACTGAACATAAATGACATGGTTCCCAAGCACAAGATATATAATAGTATCATGATTACCTCCTTTCAAACAGTAGTTTTTTGAAACATGCAGCCAATTCTTAATCTTGGCATTGAACATTTCCTTTATTATTGGTGCTGTAGAGTTTTGAAGAACCTTCATGGGCAGCAGGTTGGACTCCCTCCTGCCTGGTTCTTGCCCCCTGAGATTAGAATGGGCCGCATGTAAAGCTGCAGTTCCCAACAGGGATAGTCTCATGGTCATTCCCCAGCTGTGGTTAGTCCTTGCATAGGGCAGCAGTCTCCTCCCCTGTCACAGGCATGAAGGGTTAGAGAAGCAGGGGCTGAGACTGCCTTTGGGACTCCAAAGCCAGGCTGAAGGCTGTATTTCACACTTGTCCTGGCAGTGCCGCAGCACTTCAGGCGTGGTATAGGCATAGCCAACATTTTGAATGCTGTTTGAATAAGTTCTACATCCTGCAAATAAATGACCCAGTGCCTGCTGCAGCCTCTCAGTGCTTGTGTTTGTCAGTAGGTCTTACCTCAGGGTCCAGGGTGTTCAGGCGCGAGAGGTGCAACCTGCTTTACATGTATCATCTCACTGTCTATACAACCTCTGCTTTGAGCATACAGGTGGGGTGGCAAAAATATGATGCTCAGTGACACTGTATACTTTGGATAAGCTAGAACTGACTGAAGATGCGAGCCCAGCAAATGGACAGGAAGAGGTTTTGGCCTGAATTTTCTTGTCTCAGGTCCCTTCTATAGCATGAATATAATTAAACTGCTTGTTGTCATGGGTGTACTGCAGAGAAAAATCATCAGAATCCATTGTTGAAGCACTGTAGAGAAAACGGTGAGGTTAACAAATTTCTGTTCAGAGTCTGATTCTCACTACAAGTGCGGGGCAAATCAAAGTTTCACAAGTGTTCCTATTGCCTAACAGTGATTATTTGACTTTGCAGATACAGAATACTTTCACCTTCTTAAAATGACAGTGTGGATTTCAGTGGAGTTGTGCTGACCTACATCTGCTGCACATTTGCCCCCTTATAATTCCATTGGATGGGCATGAGGTCTAATCACAAGGGCTTGATTATCAAGGCCTTCAAAACTCAGTTTCTATTTTTTTCCTGGGAAATGAAATACTAATTCAAAGGGGAAAACAAACATCCAGTATGAGTCACTGGGAATTTTGTGTGAGCAAAAAGAACTGTGAGTGGAACTAAGGGTGATGTCAAATTGCATTACTGAGACATATATTATTTATAAGGTCAAAGAATAATTTATCATGTGGACACCAGTCATTGAAATGAGCACCATCTACTGCAGGAGAAGTATCTGTTGCCATCTGTATTCTACATAAATATAAATGTCTCCTTTAACTGCAGAGATATATTTCCTCTTCCTTAATCAAGGAAGATGTTTGCGCATTTACCACTTCAGGCTGAGTTTTAAAGGCAGAAAAATCAGAGTAGATCCCTCAGCACGTCAGTGCCAAAGACATTTCCTCAAGTGACTGAATGGTCTTAAAGGGCTAAAATGGAGAGAGACTTGGTGAACTTCCAGAAGGTGGCCTGAGCCAGGAAAGAGATTGCCCGAGCCTTCGCCTGTAAGGGCCACTCCACACTGCTGATCGGCGAAAGGCTTAGCAGGCAGCAGGTGTGGGATGCCTGTGGCTGTTATAGTCTGTGTCTCTTGGCAGGGGTTGTGATGGTGCGTGATCATATTTTGAGCTTCTTCAAAGGAATGAAAGGAATGAACAGAGGTTACTGTAGTGCATTATCAACAGAATAACCCCCATTCTCCACGTAAAGTAATAATCCTCTCTTTGTGAGCACCAGTAATCTGCAGCCAGCACGCACAAAGTCATTTGTAATCTTCTTTCACTTCTGGACAACCTGCAACAGAAAAACACAGAAGATACCTAAAATAATTAGGCAAGCCATTTTCTTATGCGTATAACAAGCACAAATGAGCAGGATTGCACTCAAAAGATCTTTACAAAGCCTGAACTTCACTCTATGGGCTCGTGGCTTTCTCACACCATCGCATAAGTTTCCACTTGCTAACGGAGCCTTCCTTTTTCTTTCTTCCTAAAACTTCATTTTAGCATACTAAAATGTTTTTCGTAAGTTGTCGTCAGAAGCAAGAGTAAGCATGTTGCCTTTCTTGGGCTAAATGTAAGTTCTTACACTTTGTTGAACCACTGTTGTTGATTCTGAGGAACAGATTGAACAGAGAAAGGCTTATTGTTTCAAACTACTTGTGCAGAAGTATTTTTAGAGCTTGTCAAGACTGTAAACAATTACGTACAAGTTTGAAATGTTGTTCCACTAAATAAGAAACAGCAATTTACTTTGTCTTTTTGTGAAAAGGTGGGTATATAAGACAAGGATGGTTTTATGAATGTGTTACAAATAGCCTGGAATAAAGAAGAAAGTAGTTTAAAACCTTGAGAAATCTTTTAGATAAATAATTTAGAAACTACTGGCAACACCCCAGTCTCACAGACATTGTTTCTGAGGTACCATGTTGTGTTGAAAAGACAGTATTTTTGATTTTTCATCTTAATAAGTGATGGCCTGTAGTGCCATACTTATTCCTTTCACTTGCTGAGGCAAGAACATTTGCAGTATATTTTATATTCCTAAATTCAGTACATTATTATAAGTTGTCATGTACAAAAAGATAGGGAAAACACAGTTGATGCCTAATGCTAGAATTACTCCAAATACACTAACATTAACAGCTGAAGACCAGGAGTATTAGGCTTCTTACTAACATGATGATGAGCAATGACCATCTGTCTTTGCACAGGATTCCCATCCAGAAATGATTACCTCACTCCCAGTAAACTCTTGAACTTTTCCACAAGGCAATAAGGGGTTTAATGAAGGACATACAGAACGGAGGCCCAGACCATCAATGGTCTATTCAGGTGCTTAATTCTCTTACAGACGCTCTCTTCCATGAAAATCTGTACTACAAAATAAAGTCTTGAAACAACTAGAAATTCTGTTAGGAAGATCTGGATTTCAGAAAGTCTTTGGAACACTTGATTCCCAAGAGGGAGCTTGTATGTAAATACCCCTGAGAATCCCACTCTTCCATCTGACCTCACTGAAATCTGACTTAGTCTACTGATAGATCGACTAGGTTTACCCCAGCATTGTAGAAAAAGGAAAATAACAAACAAAAAAATAACTAAACCAATTTGTCTTTCTGAACTTGAAATTGATAAGTTACATCAGAGCTGACTCACTACTTGGAGAAGAGAAGGCTCCGGGGAGACCTCATTGTGATCTTTGATTGCTTAAACTGAGCTTATTGAAAGGAGAGAGAATGGCTTTTTACAGAGGCAGATAGTGATAGTGATTCTGTGATTCTGTGATTCTATGATTCCATGAATCATTTTATAATATCAGTCTTGAGGTACTTGTAACTGATTTACCCTAGTAATCTTTCTTTTATGACTTTCATTTCTTCATTACTCTTTTTTTTTCCTCTATGTAATAATTTTCTGTTTATAATTAACTGTATGCAAAGCAGCAGAATAATATTAAGTAGTTTAATAGTGAAAAAAATGGAAACAGTCAAATTCCCATGCAATTTTAGAAGTCAATTAATGACTTGAAAGTAGTAAGAAAATTCACAGATGCACTTAAAAATGCATCATCAAAGCATAACACAAGCTTTTCTCATTTAAACATTTAAGGTGTGCAATTATCTTATTTCCAAGTGGGACTACTTATACCAGAAGTGGGATAATGAGGACTAAAATGCTGAAAACATTTAGGCCTGTATTTGGGTGTCTGTATTTTACACCATTGCAGGTTAACCCCTGAAAGCAAACTAGAGCTGACCAGGTTCAGTCCAAAAGAAAATGCCCTCGTTTTTTTTTCAAATTGTGAACGCTTCAAGGTAACATGTGTTTGATATTGCAGCTTAGGCTCCACTGCGTGTGCATGTGCCTTGTAGACATTAAGGATGACAATGGCTACAGGTCTCCAAAGCAGTTCCAGAACAGAGTTAGAGCAACATCCTGAGCAGACCTCTCCTGGATGATAAATGTCCCAGATGTGAAGCTATCTTTTGTAGACTGTGGGAAAGCACATCTATGAAAGAGAGAGTTTAAACACCAGCTCCCTTCACTCCCTACAGCGTGCAGGCTCTAACTGTCCTGCCAGTTTCAACCCACTGGAAAGCATCTTGGTTGTTACTGCATAACTTCTACAATATTAAATAAGATTTCTCAAAATGTTCAGTCTGAGAGAGGATTAATAACGCAGTGAACAAATAATAGATTAAAAGGAATTCAGTACATCAATATTCACATATTTCATTAAACTGTGGCAGTGTGTTTTTTCTTACCTTCTATGACAGTTGTTTGAATGGTGGCATTGTCATTTTAAAGGACAATTTCAAATTTATTTCTAGTACTAACAGCAATAGTGTAAAAGTTCCTGCTTTGCCTTAGGCCTGCTACAGACAATGCTGAGAAACTTCTAAGCAGTAAAAGTATGTATGGTTTGAGGCAATGCCTTGAAATTTGGGGCATCTCATGGAACTATGCAGCAGGGTTTGGCATTCAGTGGAGGGTAAGTGGAAGAAGGAGCAATCCATAAATAAAAACATTCTGAAAATTGCTATGTTTTCCTAGTAGTTTGAGCTTCAGGCCCATTTATACTCTGACTGATCCTGTCTTGAGAGTCTCTTTGGAAACATGATATTGAATAAGTCATTATAAAGATAAGATTTAATAGGAGAAAAATCTCAGGTTCTCTAAATCCATGAATTTTGCAAGGAAAAAAAAAGAGCAAAAATTATCAGCATTCTAAGTAATGTAACAATTATCACACGACATGAATGACTCAGAAAGCTATGCCAGGACCGCTGAGTAAACCAAGCACATCCTACTCTTGACAAAAACTGGAAAAAGCTCTGTAGTCTTATTGTTGTTTCAGCCCAGTAGAGTTGAATCCCCTAAAGGAGGGAATATTTGAAGGGAAAGGAATCTGGTTTAGTTAGATAAACCAGAGAGATTCACATTATTTTCTGAAAGATAATAATTTATGCATCTGGATAGGGAAGAGCTGATAGAACTTAAAGGATGAGGAATGAGAGAAAGAGGGTCATTTAGGGCAAAGGGAGGAGGATGAGCATTGGTGAACAGCTGAAGCAGGCTGTGTGGGAGGTGAGATCTTAGAGGTGGTCATCAATGGGAAGATCCATATCCCTGCTTTTGCCATTGAGCAAGGTGAGGATGGGCATGGGGATGATAATCAAGATCATCAATATACCTGTGATAGCCAGGTGAGTCCTAGGGGAGGTGGCTGGCTGGATAAAGCTGGAGAGCTTTATCTGCTTTCTTCTTAGCAGCTGTGAGGTGATGGCTGACCTCCAGGGAGAGGGGAAGCAGGCATGGGACACTCATGTTGAGGGCACGATGCTGGCAGACCAGGGCACTGCCTTCCTTTCACCAACACTGGGCAAAATTGGTACTCCTGGGAGCTGAGCTGAAGAGAAGATATTTATAACAGGCATACAGTTAGAGATGAAGTGTGCTCTGTAGAAAGAGCCTGACACATGCACAGTTTGAAATCCATTTTCAGTCCATAAGCCTACACCAAACAATGTACTTTACAGTGTACCTACTAAATTAACCCCGTGTACTGCTCTCACACTCCAGCTATCTGACAGCCTGTGGAAAGGAGAGTCTGTTCTGTTGCTGCCAGAATAACCAACATCATCCAGCACTAAAGTATCAGCCTTCAGACATGTGCACACACCACTTGCCATTTCCCCATTTGTGAATAAACGACTGTACCCTTAACAGTAATACATCTGTAAGCAGATATTTGAAAAGCATGGGGTTTTATTTGAATAATACTAAGAATGGTAGCCCTAATTTTTTTTCAGACTTACAATGTGTAAAGACAATGAGTGTTTTTTACAAACATTGTATTCATGCAGGTAAGTTTAAAGAAAACCTAAATAGAGGCATAAGTGATAGGTTTCATCCAAAATTCACACATTCACGGAGGTGTTTACACTAAAATTCAGGTACGCAGAGGATTACAAGTTACTAAATCTAAATAGTTTTCCAGTTAAACTATAAAGGTATGGTGGGTTTCTCTCTTACCCCAATTTCATATCAGTGGTGTCTGAATGTGTTGTTTCATCCTCAGTTTTCTGCTGCAGCTCCATGAGAAGACTATCATAAAATACACCTTCCTATTTTTCTTGGTTAAAAAAAATCTTCATTAAGATGTCAACAAGATCTCAGCTGCCCTGTTCTACTCCACGCTAACCTGAATGTATGAAAACACAACGTATATATATGTAGGTTGCTCCGAAAATAATGCCTCTCTTTATTTCCGTGGAAACCACAACAGATACAAATGGCACAATAACATTATTTGATAGAGAAAATTCTCAACTACAAAACACTATTTTTCAACATAATCACCACCATCTGCTGTGCATTTTCACCAGTGATGAACAAGAACCTGCATGACACACTTATAAAAGTCTGCACCAGTGGAGGTGATCTACTGTTGCTGTCACAACTGCTGAAACGCACCACCCACTGCCTCACTGCACTCGCATCCACTGTTTGGTCTCCACCAACTTTCAGCAAGCTTCAATGAATGCCAATGGGTGCAACTTTTTCCGCATGGAGAAATAGAGTTCCACACCTTTGCTTTATATACACTTCCATGTCAGATGCCATTTTGTCAGACTGCCTCTCTGCTGCCATCTGTCTCACAGCAACAACATGTAATGGAATATTGATTGGAAGGCTCAACCTCTGCTGCCTTACTGCTAACATCCACCTGATGTTGTGGGCCAAGACAGTAAAATAGGAGGCATTACTTTCAGAACAGTCCTCATACGTACCGCTTTTAACTCTGCTTTGCACATTGATTCATTTGTGTACAAGATTTTAGGAGCATTTATAAATATACATACATACATAAAAATATATAAATTATACATTAGCTGGGAAGATGTTGGTACTTTTCTTGATTCCAAACAGAAAGAGATGTACATTCTGTAACACATAATGTGTAAAAATAATTTAATACATTTAAAATATACTACATAGGAACATTGAACTAACATAAAAAGGTGAAGAAAAGGAATGCACCAGAGGCAGGCCAATAGAGAAATCAAGAAATGTTACACTGTTTATAAAGGAAAGGCTGGCATCTAAACACTAAAATCATGAAACAAAATCTGTCCACTTAATCACTTACGACTGTGTCACCTTGAGTTTCAGGGAAATAGGATGGATGACATTTTAAAACAGTCACTACTGAGTAAGAGACCCATCTCATTATTTGGATTGCTATATAATGAGACAGGAGAATAGTAATTAGCATAGAGACACAGTTCTTTCTTAGATGTCTTTGCTTGTTATTTCCAGTACACCTTTAGTTCACAGACTATCACAGGAGAACAAATTCAAAGTGTAGTTTCAGAGAATCAAATGGCCATTTAAACTTCTAATTATGACGATTTTCAAATTTCAACACATACCTTTTTAATTCTTTTTGATTGAATGTAACTGGCTCTGTGAAGTATTGTGAGTTTGAAACAGTTCTGTTACACTTTCCATTCTTCTATCAGCTTACCATTCAAAACTTATTTTGGTTGAAATCAAGCGGAACTTCGTATACCCCCTTTTTTCTCACTTGCGTTAATTCTTTCAGAATTGTTCTTCATATCTACTTCCCTGTGTAGCACCTTTCTCCACACAACTTGAAGGAGATTGCCTGGGCATTGTTTACATTTGATAGCCATTTATTATCTTTCAGAGAACATTCCAACACATACTACCAACATGTGATGTCAAGTATCTATGTATACATGTTTAAGGGTCGGAATCAAACTGGTACTGAGTTGTAATGAGTCATTGCCCAACTGAGGATGAGTCACCCCCTCAGCACCTGGAACTGAATCATCCTACAAGCAGACAGCCATTGGCTGCTGTCTTTACAGTCTCAATCACTATCCCATAGATAGCAGATGTCTCCAGTAGGATTTCACTTGGCTTGTTATTGCAACCATGAATTGAAGAGAAAATAATTGGCTAAAAAAAATCAGTTTTCAGTTAGAAGTCTTCCAGCTTACTTTGTCCATTCTTTGGATGCTTTCTGGTGTCCTTGGAGAGTGCTTTCCAAATAATCACAGAAAATGCATGAAAATGTTTTCACTGATTTCACATGAGAGGTGCAAATATTACTCCCAACCTCTAGTCTACATGTCTCACCTCTCTAGCCTCTCTAGTTCTCTACCCCTCACCTAAGGTTATAGGTTTTACAGAGCCATCTTTCAGATCTCTTGCTTTCCTGTTTAATCCTGCTTCTGGCTTTGGTATCAGTTTCTCCCTGACTATATGTATGTACATATGGCTATGACATGACCTGTAGTTTACCTGTCTTGGCTTACTGAACTTTGCTTCATAAACTCGTTATGAGCTGAGGTTTTCTGATTTAGCTGTCTAATCCTGGATTGATTCCTGGTTCTGGTCTGCCCATGACTGTGAGTTTGCTATCCGGATCCTGGACCAAACCATAGGACATCATCTCCCACTGTCCCAGTCAAAATAAAAGTCTAAGAATTCGCAGTGATCTGAATAAAAACTATGGCTTATAACAACATACAAAGTTTACAAGCTCTCAATGAGTTGTAAGTAGCACATGGTCTAAGTAACACAGATTTCTGATTGTGTACAAATATATTTTTCCCTATCATTTCTGAAAGAGTATCTGTTTACTGTGAACATTTAATGATGGTATCCAGATACCATAGAAACCTATGCTATTTGAGATGCCCCAGTATGCTGCCACTCCAGAAAAGTACAGGTATCCTGCAGGTTCTGTGCCTCTCTCAAAAATCTTATGGCATCTTAAATGGTACTAAACATCTAGAGATTACACTGGAGACATTCTTCAGTCAGCTGAGAAAGTACCAAAACAAGATGTTTTAACTCTTAGCTGTAAAGTAAGTGTTGCTGCTTTTACTCTCTACCAGCCTATTTTCAGTCTGCAACAAGTTTTACAATAGTAGAAGCAAACAGAAAAGCCTAGACTCCAGATAATGTTTTCAGAAAATTTTCCCATTGTTCATTTAGTAAAATGGTTGTTACATGAGAATGAAAAGACAGACTGCAATGGATGTAAAATAGTGTACATATATAAATACAGATGTCTTCTTGGCCATCTCTTAAATGAAGACCAAATTAGCACAGATCTGCCTCAATAGGCAGGCCTGTCGATTTATTTTTTACTGAATATATTTTGTTTATAGAAGTAAAATTTTCCTGTAAAATCAGTGCTGTAATTTTATCAAAACTAAGTTGGTCCTACATTCATTTCACAATCAGACCATGTAAGATCCAGTGGTCTTCACATCAAATAGGGAAGTATAAATAAATTATTATTATGAGGAAATTATTTTGAATTTGTTATAGTTGCTGGAACAGCTGAAATCAGCAGATATCTTGAATGTGCAAAATATGATGTCATGTGTGATATTCCCAAAGTAGGTAATTTAACAGCTTTTCTTTCAAGAGACAGAACTCACAATATTTGAAGACATCAGATATTATTAATAATCTGATTAAAATATAAACATTTATAGAACTATAGTCTTTTTTGTCTTTTTGTGTGTTTTGCCCGTTTCCTTAGTTCATTTTAGAATTACGGGTGCTCTCCAAGGTTCTGAAACATGGGACTGGACTGTGGAATATTTTATTATTAACTAAAATTAGTAATTTTGTATTAGTTTATATTTAAACTCAAAATGAGCAGGATCAATCTTGGAAAAGAAAACTTTGATTTAAATACATATAAACACGCACATTCAGATTTTACAGAGCATGAATGATAAAGCAGAAAATAGAAGTTAAGCAATACCAGAAAAGCAAAACATCATCCTTGTGAATGAAAATATTTGGGAAGAGTTTTTTATGGATGTTGATTTGCTGGAAAACAAGGTTCCTGAAATTTGCCAGACAACCACAGTAACAGAAAATTCTTGCTGAGCCTTAAGCTATCAGTATGTCTGTTGTTAATAAACATTGATGTTCTTTCTCTTTTCCACCATTTGCATGTCCCCTAACAAATTCTTAACTTGGAAGTGGTTTTTGTACTTGGAAGAAAAGTCATTAGCATTTGTCCTGAAAACTGAGGCGCTGCATTTATTTTCCATTCCCATTAACACTTACTTTTTTATGTAACAATGGTGAGGTGAATATTATTTACTTCTGAATTTATTGTCCAAAGTTGTTGTAGGATAATATAAGTTCAGGACAGCAGAGATTACGTGTATGTTTCTATCTAACAGCTCTGATCTGCGGGAATTCATGCTGTGAAACACCAGTTCAAGCATTGAATGCACAAGTTGCTCAACATATAACACATATCCTGTAAGTTGTGATAGCATTGTAGTTTAACCCAACAGGCATCTCAGCACCACACAGCCTTTCTCTCGTTTCCCCCTCTCCCAGTGGGATGGAGGAGAGAATTGGAAAAAAAAAAAAAGACAGAAGTAAAACTCACAGATTGAGATAAAAACTATCTACTAAGATAGAAAAGGAAGAGAGAAATAATGAAAATTAATGTATATTTATTTACAAAACAAGTGACGCAAAACACAAATGCTCACCACCTCCTGACCAATACCCAGTCAGTCTCTGAGCAGCAGCTGCCCCCTGGCCAACTCCCCTCAGTTTCACTTTTTTTTTTTTCATGATTCTATATGGTAGGGAATGTCTCTTTGGCCAGTTCAGGTTAGTTGTCCTGGTTCTGTCTCTCCCAGCTCCCTGTGCCCCCCAGCCTCTCAATGGCAGGACAGTAGAAGAAGCTGAGGAAACGGAAACAGTCTTGGTTGGCTCTGTTCAGCATTGCTCAGCAGCAGCTAAAACATCTGTGTGTTATCAGCATTGTTTTTCTTCTAAAACCAAAACATAGCATCATACCAGGCACTATAAAGAAAATCAACTCTGTCCAAGTTGAAACCTGGTCAGGTGGTCTTACTGCAGGCATGTGTACCTAAAGACGTAACAACCTGACATTCTAGCAGCCTTAATGAATAGTCTGAGAGCTGAATGTGAATGTTGACTGAGCTACCAGTTTTCACATCCATGACATTCTCTATATCAGAGCTTAGGAAAAATGGTCAGGATTTTAAGAAAAGCTTTCTCTGCTGGGTCATTGTTGTTTTTTTACAGGTAATTAAATGGCTTTTTTTTTTAACCTGCTTTTAATTTGATTTTTCTTATCTACTACCCTAATTAAAATGAATAACACAGTATAAATTAAATTTGTACTACTCCACTACCGCAAATTTCAGGGAGAATTTATTAGTAAAGTCTCCCTACCATAATCCCTGAGAGGTAATTTACTTAGAATTCCTTCATTTCTTGCCATGTTTTCTGAATTTTATTAAGATCACATACAAACAGACAAATCATAAATCTTGAACTAACAAGAATCAGGACTACTGAAGACAATGCATTACCTCAACATTAAAATGTCTGGAGATACTTTAAATTACCAAGTAATATGAAGATTATTTTACCAGAATTATAGTATAAGAAAAGAAGAATATAAATTATAATCATGAATTAGTGATGGAGTTTTCACTGAAAGGAATTAGGTAGAAAAAAAAAAAAAAGCCCCTAAAAATATTTCTTCAGGAGTTTCTTCTTTGATTACTGTTTTAGACATCTGATTCAAGAGACTGTATAAAGGAAGAATGAATTTAATCAACAAGCAATTCTCTGGGTACTTCATCAAGAAGAGCAGTTAACAAAGTGGGAAGACATTTCTGGACTGGAAGATGCAGGAGTTCATTATGAGAGTAAGCGCAATCAGGCCAAAGTGCAATTAAAAAAGCATTCATTATAATTGGAAACACTGAAAACAGGAATCATTAGATTTTCAAAGACAGTAAGAGAAACTTACATGATACATCCACGAAATGGGCTCTTAAATACAGAGTTAAGACTAAAATACTGCACCAAAGGCTTCTTGCAAGCACACATAACCTAAACAAGTGAGCTTGGAACTGAACTTTCAGAATATTCTTCCTGTTGATTTTAGCAGTTCCAAAAAAATGTACCACCCTTATGAGTACTTGTGATACCACCTTCTCCAGTTGATGGCCTTTATGAAGGACTACTGAATTTGAAAAATGAAACATAGATTTGTACACGTATAGAGGTTCAAAAATACCTATGGCTTCAAAAGAGTGATCAAAATACAGTAAAATTATTCTTCTCTGTATCTTCAGGAGCACATCAGTTAATGGACAGGAGATGGAATCCACCGAATAATTATTCCCTTTCAGTCAGGGACAACTTCTGAATCATTATAGGGTTGTTTAAAAAGAAATAAGATCATCAGCTTCATTAGATACTTAATGATGAAAAGAAGATATGGAGTAAAATCATTGCAAAACTGCCACAGAGAAGTATTGATGTCCTATTGCAGATTCATTCAAATGAATCTCCTATTGCAGATGATGGACTTAAGCTAAGAGTTGGACTTGGTGTTTGACGGTTGAGAATTACCTCTCACAGATTATACTTAGGTGGTAATGCAATTCAGTTTCCCGAGTTGCAAGGTAAATATTTAAGTCAGTATTATTTGAGAGTATTAAGACAAAGCTCAGGTGTTTGTACCTGCATTTTTATAAGGCCAGTAGCAACAGCTACACCTACTTTTTGTGCTTTCCTGGTTAAATCTTCTAAGGTTATAATATACTTTCTTGTTTATAAAGTAAAACAGATTTCCACTGGAAGATAAAAAGATACTGAATGTTGCTTGTTAAGCTTGTGCTGCTCCACTCCTAGGAAATTAAAAATATTGTTACCAGATGTTTCACGTGGTCCTGTGTGCTGAAGCTGCAGAACCTCATGTCTATACTTCATTTACTTGTTGAGAAGCCAGATACAGAGAAGACCATGGTGTTTACACCTATCAAGAGGCACTCTGAAGAACTCTGCTGCACTGCTGTTCTTTGAACTTGAAAGCATAAACATTCCATAGATTTTAGCCTGATTTCCTAAGGTTATCAAGATATCTCATGTTATCATGTTCTGTTCATTTTCCAGTTCTTTTTAATAGTTTTTGAATCCATTAGCCAAATCCAATCAAATTTGGCAGGGACACAGAAGTGTCCCTGTCAAAAAAAGTGCATTATATTTCTTTGTGAAAATCTGTAGCAAGACAAAGAGATGCTTGCTTACCTCCTCCAAGAGAAAAAAAAAGCTGTAATGTTGACTTAAATAATTAGCTGTCTGAGCTGAACTTACTTTCATATAAATGTTACTGTTTCCACAAATTAAAATTAAAATTCTATGAAAAAAACTGCCTTTCATCTTGTGAACTTCTGCAAGCATTGCTTGCTGCCATTACCAGTTTCTGGTGTCTTCCCATTCAGTTGCTGCAAGATTTTAATTTCCATGGAGTACACATTTCTTAAATAGTTTGGAAGCATCTCACACACGCTGGGAAATACTGAAAGGAATTAAGAATAAAGAGTCTTCTTTTAACCTAGATGGACAGTAGTTTATCGACCAGATTGGTCTCTTCTCTCACAATAAACTTTTTTCTCTTGCACTACAGGAAAAAAAAGGACATTTATTTTTGTGCAATATAATCCAAGAACCAAATCAAGATGGTAATTAGCACAGCGCTAAACCATTTTTCTTTCTGTACCAACATTCTCTACTATCACATTTTTCCTTAAAAAATGATGAAATTGCTGTGGAATTGACAAGTAGAAGTAAGGCAAATAATCACCTTTTGTAACTTTAGACATCTAAATTGCATTTTTGAATTAAAAGGCAAATCTGCTAAGACCACCCACAAAGTTAATGGAGACAGGCAGGTTCTTGCAGAAGGTGATTCAGAGCAGAACTCTTTTAACAACCTAGAAACCTTCAGGAAATCAGCTTTCTAACTAGTATCATAACTTAGCCTTCTAAATGTGCACTTGGGAAATTTAATCAAAGGTGGAGACCTGAAATCCCTTTTCATCTTATTCCCACGATTGTTCATCACCCTATACCCAGGCTCTAGAGTTATTATAGTAATTCTTAACTACAACCCTTGTAAAGCAAACAAACCTACCAATGGTTGCACTGACTAGGACAGCTGAAAAAAAAATCAGATCTTTCACTGTACAGAGAATTAAAACTTGGCCTTTAGTACCTTTGGAAGGGTTTATTACCTTTGTTCACAACTAGAAAGCAGGAAATAGAAAGCTGTGGCAGTGGCAGACTTTTTGCATAAAACTGGCTTGCACAAAGGAAGGATAGAAAGGAATAAATAGCTTGAGAACGATATAAAGGATAGAAATTCTATGAAACTACATTTCAGGTGAGTACTGTTAGTACTACGTTTTGTAGATGATTCAGAGGAATCATCTTATAATTTCCTTCAAGAAGATAAGAACAACAGCACTGTTAATTGAATTTACTCCTTAGTTTTAAGACGAGTGTAATATTTTAAAGCACTACAGTGCAATACGAGCCATGAGTTATTTAAACATTTCCGTAGGGTTTTAAACATTCTGATGAATCATTTATAATTAGCTGTGATTAAAAAATCACTGTCAAATAGATAACTGTAATGAAAAATATGGTATGAAGCAACTTTCTCAACACACAATATCTATTTTTTTTTGTTACAAAGTAAAAAGATTTTACTATAATTACAATTCTGTAATACTGATTCATAAGGAAACAGTGCAGCCAGACCGCCTACTGATAGCTGGCCCTGCTGGCTAGCAAAGGGGGATAAACGCTTTACGTTCATTCGAAATTTCATCTTAAGGCTGTGCCAAAAATGTTTTTCAGATCAAAAAGGGACAAAAGTGATGAGGCTTCCAGAAATACATGCTATGTAATAGAAAAATATCAACCATATGTGCATTTTAGATTTGTGGATCAAGGTTGGCAATCAGATTTTGACTCCCTAAATATTCTCAGGGTTCTAAATATAATGCTCTTCTATAATGTTGTGGGTTTTTTTTTTTCTTTTTTCCAGAAATCATGATAGCATTGCTGTGTGCAGTAAAGCGAGCTGTCTTGTTTAACTCAGAGAAGACTGGATTTGATTTGTGAGTAAAATAACATTTAGTACATTTAAACAGTTTCAAAAGGGCAACTTTTCTGCTAGGTAACTGACATAATTCTCATAGTGTCTGTCTTTATGCCCATCTACCTGTTTGTCCTTTCTCTTCCAATAAGGTTTTATTTATATTTCTTATTCCAACTACATTTAAAAGAGAGGTGGAAACCTCAAAGATGGTCAGTTCCTAAAATTTTCACAAGAACTTGTCACTGAGTGAGAAGGCTCTCATTTCTATCTGGCAGACTCTTAAATATGAATTCACTGGCTATCTATGCATGGCTACCAGCTGGGCTATCATGTACAAGGTGGCCACACAGTACAGAAGTGAGAACCAGCTTACTGTTTTTTTTCCCAGTGGCTAGTTAGGAGGTGCACTAGGTACTGCCAGCAAATTTAAAGGAGAGTGGTTGAGTAGTTTAAGAATTACCATAGTTTTGGACATGCAGAAGGACTCACTGCATTCATGAAGAAGTGAGATTTTAGGGATCTGCAAGGCAGCTGTACTCAAGAAGTGCAACAGTGAGGGAAAGAGGACAGAACCAGACAATAAAGAATCTCAAATTCTTTAGTTCCACTGCTCATGGAACATTTTTTTTAATGTTTATCTACATTTAATGGCAGCATGGGAAGGGAAGGGAAGGGAAGGGAAGGGAAGGGAAGGGAAGGGAAGGGAAGGGAAGGGAAGGGA
>JANHGO010005245.1:0-23409 GCA_024606505.1 Aquila spilogaster
AGCAGGGGGATGCCCGAAGGAGGCTGGGACCCCGTGGGAAGCCTGCGCTGGAGCAGGCTCCTGGCAGGACCTGCGGCCTCGTGGAGAGAGGAGCCCAGGCTGGAGCAGGTTTGCTGGCAGGACTTGTGATCCCGCGGGGGACCCACGCTGGAGCAGGCTGTGCCTGGAGGACTGCAGCCCTTGGGAAGGACCCACGTTGGAGAAGTTCATGGAGAACTGTCTCCCGTGGGAGGGACCCCACAGTGGAGCAGGGGAAGAGTGTGAGGAGTCCTCCCTCTAAGAAGAAAGGAGCAGCAGAGACAAGGTGTGATGAACTGACCCCAATCCCCATTGCCTGTCTCCCTGTGCCGCTGCAGGGGGGAGGAGGTAGAGAAAATCAGGACCCAAGTTGTGCCCGGGAAGAAGGGAGAGGTGGGTGGAAAGTGTTTTTAAGATTTGGGGTTTTTTCTCATTATCCTGCTCTGATTTAATTGGTAATAAATTAATTTCCCCAAGTTGAGTCTGTTTTGCCCGTGATGGTAATCAGCAAGTGATCTCTCTCTGTCCTCATCTCGACCCACGAGCCTTTCGTTATATTTTCTCTCCCCTGTCCAGCTGAGGGGGACGGTGATAGAGCAGCCTTGGTGGGCACCTGGCATCCAGCCAGGGTCGACCCACCACAGTCAGTGCTTGGGATAAAAGCTAGATGTTGGCATGAGACTCTGCTTATACAAATAAGGCCAGTATTTGGCATGCAAAGATCCATTTATGTATAATCTCTATGCCTGACTAGATACAGAAAGCCTTGAACCACACAACTTGGGGGATGGGGGGTATTAAACCACTTTCTTGTGAGGTATTTGAAGGTGATGCCCACATAACAGTTCCTAATAACAAACATAAACCCAAGGTCTCCTCACTCCTGAAAATCCCACTGCAAACATAAACCCGAAGGAAATGACAAAGGAGAAGGGCAGCACTTCGAGAGAAATCTCAAATTCTGTGAAACATTTTTTCTTGTATGTCTCCTTCAAACAGGTGCTCACAATTTCACTTGTGGTAAGCATAGCCTACGTTAGAAAACACTGATGATGGTTGTTTAAATATGTGTTCTTATAGCAACTGCAATATGGGTATTTAAAGACAGAATTCTTCAAGTGATTTGTGATTCATTTTTGCATCTCAAACTACAGCACTGAAAAGCTTCAGTCCTCATCTTTCTCAAGAAATGTGCAATTTGATGCATAAATGAATATTCAGTTGATGAAAGTCCTTTAAGTGAACAAAAGCATCTTAGTGAAATACCAGGCTGGAAATCCTGCTCCATTCTGGGAACTGCAGAGCGGAAGATAATGACTGTCCTTTTCAGTTTGTCGTCGCTGGGGAGCATGGAGAAGGCCAGAGACGACACAACACCCACGCCAGCGGCTAACACACGGCAAAAATAATGCCTTACAGTTCAAAATGCCATTATGTTAAATACCACGGCATCAGTCACACGTGACAGTGCCAGCCACATACAAAGATGTGCGTTTAACTCGGGACTTCCGATGAATATGTTAATTTTTAGCTAATATCACAGTGACTTGGCAAAAGCCGCGACCATCCTGATGTTACCCCTACAAGGCAGGGAACGCTAATGACAGCTCACACATGCTGATGGCAAATTAATAATTTTAAGCAGGAACTCCTGTACAAGTATTTCCAAATACAACTCCATACATACTTTTCAATTCCTGCTTGACTGCACAGAAATGTTTTTTAAACAGAAGTCTGACCAGAGACACTGCAATTCTTTACAATGTACGGTTATACACAACATTTACACCTAAGAAGTGAGTACACGGCAAATACACAGTGCAGGTAAGGAAAAAGTAGAAAGTGATCTTTTACTAAGAGGCTTAAGACAAAATGATTCTAGCTACTGAAATAGGATTTAATTTTATTTCTGTCATGCTGCACTGGATTAAATGGCTTGGAAGTGTTCATATAACAAGGTTAAAACACAAAAAGCTTCGCCAGTACAGTTTGGCTTCGATTCTTTGAAGGTATCGGTTACAAAATCAGGAACAATTTTGTCTCGTCAACTCTTCTCCGTATCATGTCCTTTGTCTGGAGGAATCCCCAGAGCAACACCCACCGATGAGCAAAACATTTAGAAGGATTACTTCGCTTCACGTTGAACACCAACAACCTTTTGAATTCTAAGGGCATCTCACGTACCTTAGGAGACAACATAATTAGTGGGGTTTCGTTGCTTCTGGTTCTAATTTTTCAACTTGCAATACCTTGAAAATGCAGTTCCAGGCCACACGTAGAACATGCTCTTGATCATTAGGACTTTTAAAAGCAGCTCAGATTAGATGCCCAGAAATGAAAACATCCAAAATTATTAGACATTGCAAAAACATTTTATAGATATGAATGCACTTATTATATACTGCATATTTAAACATCTTCTGTCAGCCAAAATGAAGAGTTTTGAATTGACAAAACAGAACTAAATTTTATTAGGTCTAGTATCACAGCCTGTATGAGTGTTATTTGGATCATTTAACAGTTTCAGAGTGACTAGGTAATTATTTTTTAATAACATTCTCTAAAGGGCCTAAAAGTCTATTTTTAGAAGCGCAAAGGCAGAGTTTATTTATTTATTTGAACTCACTATTGCTAGATCTGCCTTATTCATTCACTACAAATGAATTAACCTTGACTGCTAAGTGATGATATCGATATTAAAAAAAAGAAAAAAAAAAAAGAAGAAATAAATCAAACTTTGATCTAAATCCTTGGAGTTATTTAGCTGCCTAACTCTCCATGAATTTCTAAATGGCGTAATTGCCATTGACCTTCCCTGTCATTTAGGCTCTTAAACACGCAGGGAAGGTCACAGCCAGTAAATTGCCAGCACCCTTGACTGAAGCACATTGATCAAGGCCAGTTTAGTACTTGCTTAGTTTAGCAGATAAAATGCGGAAGTCAGCACTTCTAAATAAATTACATGATTTCTAGGTAGTGATGTACGATTTTGATAAACATGATGACTCATCATCTAAGAGAGGGGAAAACAAAATCTCAGGAGTTTTAAGAGAGACCAAAGCATAATTCAGCCTGTCTTTTTAGTACGTTAAAAATCCCCTAAAGAATTGGGTAAATACACCTTGAAACAGCACTGCTAATGAGTACCTCTTCTGGATCCCAGCTGCCTTGGTTGTAATGGAAGATGTCTGAAGGAGGAGAAATTTAAGATAAGTGTGTAGAGTTCATACTGTAATCATATTGCCGGGGGTCTACAGTCACGTCTATCTTCTACACAATGTAGAAAAGCTCTGCCAGTAGCCAACGGCTGACCACAAATGCTCTGTTTTCATTCCCTAATTAGTCTTCAGGCAGTTATCAGCTGAAAAGACACATCCCCTCCAGTTCTCTGTTTCCCTTCCTATAAAATGAGAATTTTAGCTTAGGCACTTAAGGGCTGATGTATCAGGTTAGACCACAGGTCAGTTTAGTCCCATCTCCTGTCCCAAACGGTGCCAACCGCAGTTGCCCAGAGAAGGCTGTAAGAGCAGGACAAGGATACCGTCATATCTCCCCAGCGTACCAGGATCTGGAGCTCACGGACCCTCCTGAGCTGGGGGTATTTGCTATGTATTTAGTAACCCTGAAGAGATTTCTGCTGCATCATCTGGCAAGGAGTTCCTGAGTTTCACCACATACTGTGGCTAAAAATCATCTCCTCCTCGTTATTTTAAAACTCTTACCTGCTCACTCCATTATTTCACATCCCCTAGATTTTGTTTTTACCATTTTCCTTTTAAATTAATTAATACATTAGCATTTGTATTTGCATTTAGAAACATTTGCACCTCTATGAAACTACAGAGGTCTGAGACAAAAGCTATTAAAATGTACAATCCCATGCAGAAAATTCTGGTTTTAAAGATCGGCCTCCATGCTCAGTACATCTTCCCACCCCGTTATCCCTGTTTTGGTAATGACATCCAAAGACTGTCCCAAGGACGCTCTACCCGAAGGATGGTTTAAACAATTTGCCAACGGTCAAGAGTAATGGTAGTTTATCTGCAAAGCCTGCAATACACCATGAGCCACATTTTTGACTAGAGCACCTGGAAAAATGAGGTTATAAATTGGTACCACCAGAGCCAAATAACCAGCCAGAAGAATATTTTGTAAATAAAAAGCATTGTTATTAGTAACACATTTTGCACAGACCAAAGACACAAGTTGTATAAAAGCACAGGAGACTGAAAATCGCAACACTGCTGTGGAAACACAAATGCTCTGCTCAAGTATGCGATTTGATTAAAAGCTCTTTATTAAAAGGTGAAGGTCTGATAAACACATTTTAACACTCACTTGATTTACAAGTGGCAATTTGTTTTTCTTTTGAATAAGTGAGCTTTAGGATCACGTGGATTATCAGAAACGATTACGGTTTCTAGTTTTATTAGGCATATTTTTGTTAGTGTTTCCAGTAGGTGTATCTCCTGTTACCTGTCACTGCGTGATAGCATACTCTGCTATTTATTATGATAGCCTGACCCCAAGTGATCTCTATCTAAAAGTCCTTTTTTTTTTTTTTTTTAAATTTAAATAAAACCAAAACTTGCTATAACATTTGAAAACAGCTGTGTTAGCACTGGTAGCCATGACTGGCTGGGACCAACCTGCTCTAATACACACAGCAGTTCACCAGCTCCTGAATTTTTGCCTGAATTAAAGGAAAAAAAAAAAAAAGGTGAATCTTATCACTCACTATGTGCATTTGTTTCGTCTCTAACAACTCTGGATGCCATCAGCTAGGTTTAGCTGCTGTATTAGCAAAGCCTCAAACATATCAAGGTCCAACAGGGTTCATGGACTGCAGTAACGCTCCCACGGACAACAGGGCTGCAGCCGGAGCCACTGGTACCAGGCACCAGAATTTAGTCATGAAGGCTTCAAAAACAGCAAAGCTGCAAGTGATGTCTTATTTGCCACCAGAAAATCCAAACATGAGACGAATCCAGGGAGCACCAGGCATTCATTGCTCTGCTGCTCACAGAAGGGCTTGTTTTAATGGATATTTGAGCTATTCAGATGCAGTATCCCTTTTGACCTTCCTACCCCACTAGCCACAAATCAGAGGACGTTGGGAACATGATGTCCCAGCATCTCTTCATCGAACGAAGGGCACTGCGGTGCGGATGGCAATGAGAGGCAGCAGAGCACACTAATAAGACTTTATTGATTTGCCCATCACAAGCTGCAATTTTACACTTAGGCACTGCAGCCATTTAAGAGGAACAGAAGCCAGCTGGCAAAAAAGGTTTTATTGAGAATTGAACCTGGTAAAAGCCAAAATATTTTACTCTTTTGTATAAAACTATGTAAGTTATAGATGGGAAATGTTATTTAAGAACATGGCACATTCTTATTCTTTGCCATGACTGCATGCTACTCGCATATAGGTGAATTCACTAGAAATTGTTTCTCAGTTGCTCATCAAAATCCTAGTATCTCCTTATTTCTATGGCAACAACGGCCATTCACTCTGCAAAATCCAGTACTTTTCTGCTTGTTTCACTTGTTCATATGAAAAAACCTGCAACTTTTACTATTCAGGTAAAGGAGCAGTAATCCAGATATAAAATTTATTTACTGTGTTTCATACTTAACTGGGGAGACTTAACTTGATCCTTCTAACCTAACGGTGTATTACTCCTGTCAACCTGCAAATGATTTATTATAATTTCCAAAGCTTATGAAAAAGTATTATACAGTTCAAAGAGCAATTATGTAGGAAAACTGAGGCTGAGATAGCAGGGCTACTTGGGTTACCAGACTGCTATGTTTCTACATAACTTGTATATGATGTAAAAAATACTGCCTCGTATTTATTTGCTGTGACTTGATCCGTTCCTACTCACTTGCAGTTTCTCCATCATATCCTTCTAATAGCGTCCTCCACCAGTTGTACTTGCAGTAGGAGTTAACACATGACCAATAACAGCATGTAACTTTAGGAAAAGAGTAAGAAAAATTAGATCTTGCTTACAACTGGATAAATTATGCAAACATTTTGCAACACAGCCGTGTCTCAAGAAGAGCGTGTCCAACGGGATGTCTGGCCAAACATACGGGCTCCAGGCTCTGCCTCGTCCCACTGTTCTCCAAAACAGATTGTCCAAGAAATACTTTCGAGATTCACCTGTCTGCCAGGCAGGAAAGCCAAATATTGCTTTTGCAGAGTTAGGTGTAGCATTTCTGTGATGGTTCGAAAGGTCGATAGGCAAGAAGAGAGCACTCTCCTCTTTCTGAGGCAGAGATGAGGCCACGATTCAGGAATGTATTTGAGCACGTGCTTACTTTTAAGTGTATGCTCAAATACCAATTCAGTCAAGAGGAAGCAAAGGGCGCAGACACGTGCTTCATCAAGCATGGGTTATATTTCCTTCCCAGGCTCAGCCAACCTGACAAAGGTCAGGTTTGGCCCTTTTCATGCTTTTTTGCCACACTAATACACAATGTTTTTTCAGGCAATTGCATTTAATAATTTCGTAAGGTTAAGAGCTGGAATACAAACTTAGCATATCTGCAAACTTCTGTGAGGTGCCATTGCTATTGCAATTGCAGATACCATAATATTTCAGATACAGTAATCTGAAAAATAACATTAGTATTGCTAAGACACACACAACATAAGGCAGTAGCACAGAGGGGTGTAAGCAGAGCCCTGCCATGACAGGCACTGTATCACCCCAGAACACGGGAGGATAATCCTGCCCTCGGGGAGTTTTAAACCCAACGGTTCTCAGGTTTCACAAGCATTTTAAGTCAATGTCAATGCAGGCTGTCATGAAAAGACAAATTCTGTGATCCCAGACCCTCTTTACGGCTCTTACCAGCAATTGTGCATCTCCTGCAACGAGCTAGATAAAGGCACTAAATCCAGCTGAAACGCAGCCTAGCAAGGGGACATCATTCCAGTTTACCACGTAGTCGCACTATCACCAGAAATAGCACAAACATCTCATTGGGGACCAGACCACGTTTTTCAAAGGTAGCCCACGCACTTAGACCGGCTTATCCCAACTATGAAGCCACAGACGTAGTGACTGACACGGGACTGACGCTCTCCGCCTGGCTGAACGCGGTGACTTAATGGAAAGAAGGGGCAATGGTGACAAGTCCCTGCCCGGCGCAGCAGGACATCTCCTCTGCGACTGTCCCACCTTCCCAGGTGCCCTGGTGTAACAGGTATGAAGCTCTCCAAATGGAACCGAACGAGGACGATGGTTCATCTAGCGTGGAGGTGTCGCCGAGGTTAAGTCGGCCTACGCCCTGCGTCAAAACTGCTTCCATAAAGAAAAAAAGATGGGTCATCGTCATAGAAGACTCCCTTCTGAAGGGAACAAAGCCCAACGCGCAGACCGGACCCACTTCTCAGAGAAGTCTGCTGCCTCCCTGGGGTTAAAGATGTGAAGAAAAAGCTTCCTACATTGATACGGCCCTCAGGTTATTATCCATTATTGATTTTTCAGATAGGCAGTGATGAAGTTGCAATAAGAAGTCCGAGGGCAATCAAGAGAGACTTCAGGGCCTTGGGACAACTGGTTAAGGTATCAGGAGCACAAGTAGTATCCTCCTCTATCCTTCCAGTTGCAGGGATTGGTGAGGGAAGAAACAGGAGAGGCCAGCAGATCAATACTTGGCTCCGAGCCTGGTGTCGCTGGCAGGATTTTGGATCACGGGTCGGTTTACACGACACCAGGCCTGCTGTCAACAGATGGGGTACAGCTGTCTCAAAGGCGGAAAAGAGTCTTTGCACAGGAGTTAGCAGGACTCATGGAAAGAGCTTTAAACTAGATTTGAAGGGGGAAAGGGATAAAACGAGGCTCACTACAGATAAGCCTGGGGGCAGCATGCCAATGTTTGAGGGACAGCGTGCTAGCGAGATCCTTCGGTTTGTCGTCTCAGTGGAGGCAGGGGATGGAGATCCATGTGGCGTCAAAGACTCAAGGGATGTTGATGTGTTAGAAACCATGGAAGTGCCTGAGAATGAATGGTCACATAGGAATTAGGGCTTCTCCCCCAAAAAAGGTGGCAGGATCAATAGCCCAACTGAAATGCATCTACCCCAATGCATGCAGCATGGGCAACAAACAGGAAGAGCTGGAAGCCATCGTGCAGCAGGAAAACTATGACATAGTTGCCATCACGGAAACATGGTGGGTTGACTGGCACAACTGGAGTGCTGCAATGGATGGCTATAAACTCTTCAGAAGGAACAGGCAAGGACAGAGAGGCAGTGGGGTAGCCCTGTATGTTTGGGAGCGTTCTGATTGTCTAGAGCTTAATGATGGTGATGATAAGGTTGAGTGTTTATGGGTAAGAATCAGGGGGAAGGCCAACAAGGCAGATATCACGGTGGGAGTCTGTTGTAGACCCAACCAGGATGAAGAGGCAGACAAAACATTCTGTAAGCAGCTGGGAAAAGTCTCAAAATTGCTAGAACTTGTTCTCAGGGGGGACTTCAACTTACCAGACGTCTGCTGGAAATACAATACAGCAGAGAGGAAACAGCCTAGGAGGTTCCTGGAACACGTGGAAGATAACGTCCTGACACAGCTGGTGAGTGAGTGAACTAGGGAAGACACCCCACTGGACCTGCTGTTTGTGAAGAGAAGGACTCGTGGGTGATGTGACGGTTGGAGGCCGTCTTGGGCACAGCGATCATGAAATGATATGAGTTTTCGATTCTCGGAGAAGTAAGGAGGGGGAGTCAGCAGAACTGCCACCTTGGACTTCCAGAGGGCAGACTTTGGCCTGTTTAGGAGACTGGTGACACGGTTTAGTGGTGGACTTGGCAGTGTTAGGTTTATGGTTGGACACAATCATCTTAAAGGTCTTTTCCAACCTAAATGATTCTATGATTCTATGGACGGCCAAGTTTTTCCTCTTTAGAAGCAGACAACATCACGTAACCTCCTGCTATCAAAACCCCCCAAACATTTTACAGCATGTTTGAACTGTATTACCAAATTAAAAATGATCTTTGGTATATAAAACAGAAACTGAGAAAATGTTATTGCAAACATGCCAAGCATTGTTAATATAACTTCTAATTCTTCCAAAGTTAATCTGATTTTGAATTTACTGTAATGTTAAAGCACAGGCTTACCGGCACAGAACAGTTAACAACCTTAAGCAGAAAAGCAAGTCAACATAGGTTAGGGGTTTCTGACAAGAAACATTTATTTAGATGCTACAAATTTATGTCCTTACTGCTGACGGATTCAAATTAAGTGATTGGTAACTAAAAAAAAAAAAAAAAAAAAAAATATATCATTAAACCAAGACATTTGCCTCAAAGATTGTACTTCCTCCTTCACTGTCATTTGATGGGATGTTCCCTGGCAGATGATTAAAATCTGAGGGATTTATACCAGATACTCAAGGATAAGAATTTCTCCCATACTATGTCCTAGGGAGTAAACCCAGGAACAAAAATCACGACCAGAAATTTGCTAAACTATGAACTTTTGGTTACAGTATTTGAAGGAGAGGTTTGCTTTTATAAAAATCCATTTAATTCAAATCTAGATACAAATCATTGATGTTGAAGTTTCTCAAAGTTTGGATTTTCTTCAGACACCGCTTTTGTTCACTGTGTTTGATCGGCCATGGAATTTACATACTGGAAGATGGCATTTTTCAAGACAATCCGACCACCTATTAACCATCATAAGTGGATTTTTGCCTACAAGTGAACACCTTACTTGCAATTTAGGAAAAAACTAGTTCAATTACAGCGAGCAATAAAAACTGAATTTTAAACTATTAAGATTTCTCTAACCTTACAGAAAGAAAAACAGTATCATTTTTCCCTTGTGGAGGACAGAGCATTAGTTATCGTAACAACTGCCGCTGCCTCTCTGTCTCCTGTTCTGAAGAATGTAAAAGCTACAGCTTTCCATCCAGCAAGTGATGGACTTCAGGAGAACCCCAACCCTTCAAAAAAAATTATGATTTACCAAACCAACAGAAAACAGTCTCGTTCAGAGATGAAAAAGGCTCAATACCCAAGTCAGCACCTCAAACCCGTGGCAGCTCATCACTTCAAATAGATTACTAAGCATCAAAGACCAGTCAGCAATGCAGACCCAGTTGAGCTGCCAGTTCTCTCCTTGTCAACATCCAGTACGTGGATGCTCGAGGATTCCAGATAAGCCATGGGGAACATCAAGATAAGAAAATGGCTGTTTTCCCACCTTGGAAACCTGCTGTCATTTTGACCACAAAAAGAAAAGATTCTCCATGAACACGTGAATATAAACCTTTAACCAGTTAGCAAATTGAAAACTTAACAAACAGATCTGAATATTTACATTTGGATATATACACCCAGTGTATATGTATCTTGGAACAGATTTGTAAATGTTTCCACTGTGTACTGCTTGTAAAATTTCAGAGTTTGGAAAAGTGCCCTGAATGCTATGTCATTGCACTGGCTGCCAGAGTAAGAAGAGGGCTAATAAAATAAGCATTAGCAGGAGAACACAATGCGAGAAGCAAATTTTTAGAAGGGAGGCCTTCTTCAGGTTTATGCTTTCCAGTATCAACCTCAAAAGAAAATGAGTGGGTAAGAGTAGAGAACAGGAAAGGCAGGTGGCTCGCCAAACGATGTATTCAGACCGATGACAACTTTTCACAACAAAGACATCATAACTAGAAACGTAGATGTTGAAAGCTCAGCTTGTATTTTATTGAACATCTGCTGCGAGAGAAGATGCTTCCAGTGCAATTAAGATCAATTTCTAAAAGCTGGTTTTTAATTAAATGGTCATAAACCACAAAAGGTCTAAAACCTGAAATTATTCTGAAGTTACAGCCTCAGGCTCATTCTGTGTTTTGATTTTTGTTGCATTTATCCTCAATAAGTGTTTTGAAAATTTACTGTAGATGTAGGCAGTTGTGCAGATGCAGGAGGTGGCACTGGAAGTTACCTCCATTCTAGGGAGGATTATGGCCGGGAAAAGGCCATCGGCATCTGTTTAGTCCCCCCCCAACCCAACTTGCTATTCTCTTTTCCCAATAACATTACAAACCACAGTTCCCAAGCTGTAACACACACACATAGTATGTGGAGCACTGCAAAGTGCTCTGCTTGCACTGGGTGGAAGTTGCAGCAGCTCCTGATTCTCACCTGGGCAGGGAGGTTAAAACAGGCATTAAGAGTTGACCGGCAGTAGCTTATTCCTGCAAATAAGAGGAATTCCCAGCTCCAAGGCTCCCTTGCTGTTTTCCAAAGTGTCTGTCAAAACTAGGTAGTGGCTGGACTGACACTTCCGACACTGATCAGAGAAATGAAATAAAGTCCCTTGGAGATAAGGAGATCAAAGCTGGTAACACAGCAAATGTTGGAGAAGCCAACAGGTTTGTGAGACAAGAATGATTTTTTTTTTCTTTTTTTCCTATTGAGAAACTCCTCCTCCACACCTCACAAAACATCTCTCCAACACTATTCCACGGCCTCCCTTCTTCTTCTTGCTGCTGCAAAGCAGCTCCAAGAGAGCAAGGGGATCACGAGAGCAGCCGCAAGAAGGGAGCAGGCACCCCGGGGCCGCTGCCGAGACCCCCCCGTTCTGCATCAGAGCTGTCACAAGAGGGGCTGCAGGGGACCCAGGGACCCCACAACGTTTTGCCTTGAGGTGGAAAAGGAGGTTGCACTGGCCACTTCAGGGAGGCTGTGCCCAGGACGTGGGAAGAAAGAAACGAAGGAACAGGGATGAAGAGAGGCATCCTTCTGCACGCGTGGGATGTCCGGGGGCAAGGCAGAAGCTGCTGTCATCATCAACAGTGGTAACTGAAGAAATCACGTACAGGAGCACCTCTACTAATTAATATTTTACCGACTGCCTTTTTTTTTTTTTTTTAATGCTGTTGAGAAAAAGCAGAGGGTGGGTTCACAAGGACAGTAAGGCTGCATTTTCTATTCATCCCAAATGTGTTAAAAGACATTTCTGTCCTCCATTCAGCTACATACGCAAATTATGACACAGTATATTGAAGACCAGACAGTTTTTATGAAAAGGATACTTAATTCAAATGGATGACAGATAGAAAAGAGATTTTAAAGCTTCTGAGTTGTTTATGATAAACAAATATGTGCCTGTACAAGTTCACTTCATGATAAAAAAAAATATTGGACAAGAGTCAGTAGAGTTGCACAAGGAAGCAAACATCATCCAACACATATACAAAGGCCTATCAGAAAATTTTCCTTAGCTTCTTTACACCCACTCAACATGCAATTCACTTTGTTTTCTTTTTAACCAAGGAGAAAACAGCTTCAGAGATAGTATTAATCTTTGCTCAGCTAATTCAGTATCTGAGATGACCCCTATACGTACTCGCAGTTAAAAGTGGCGCATCAACTCCATTGTAGAAACACTAAACGAAGTACTTTTACAGAGAATTATACACCAAAATAAAAACAGAGGAAACCTATTAAAAAAAACCAACTCTATAAAACAGAGAAGTTTCACTGTGTCCGCAGTATAATAGGATCTCATGTACACCACCTACCCAGAAACAGGACATTAAAGACTATTTCATACAATGATAATTTGCAAGACCATTGTGGAGCATTATAAAGACATTGAGAGCTGATGACTCAAATATAGAAAAATAATAAAGCTTCACGCCCTTGCACCATGGCAGTTTGCACATTGGTCGCTACTACTCTTCACTGTCCTGCAAAACATGAGACTTCAAAGGTGACAAATCCAGGAACTTCACCTTTTATCTCTTTATTCTCCCTTCAGTTAGGCCAGCACAACTCTCCCGTGGTGCCACGCTGTCACCCAAAGAGCAGAACTTGCTCTTCTCAGTCCCTCGCTCCTGCCCCGTGTTGTTCCTCCCGTCGCACCGGCACACACGGAGCCAGGCCGCGAGCTGGAGCGGCTAACTCATCTGAGATAAAACCGTAATACAAAAAATCCCACAATTTCTCTTGGATTAACGTTACCTTGCGTCGGTTCCTCAGCCCATGTCAATGCACAGCTGCACATACCCTCGCGCTGGCACAGTGGAGGAGGCAACGGTGGAGGAATGTGAACAAGCTGCCAGGGGAAGGTGGGACTGTTTCTCTTGGCAACAATGCCAACTAATGCCAATTAAAAGCAACTCTTATTTAGGGCCATAATAATTGCAAGTTGAAGTATTTTTTGTTATGTGTTTATGTGGTTTTTCTACTTTTATTTTAGCCAAAAGAATACAAAAGTCAAAGTTAAATAAAAAATAATCCATCAGAGTCCCTTCTCCCTTGAGTTACTCTAAAATCAGACATGGTCTTTCAGCCATCGTCATCAATCTTATGTCCCATACAACTTCCTCGGTAGGATGCCTTGAAGATGAACAGCAGATCTTCCCAGCTACTTTTTAAATTACTTCCAATACCAAATGGGACCCTTCATACCATATTAAGCATGAAAGCAGCATCTCGGAGTTGTTAACTGTAACTGTTCAAAAGGACTAATTTGGCATCAGAGTAGTGACAGAAACTCATCCCAGCCTTAACCTGGATGGGACTACAAAACAGATTAACAAGGTTCTTGATGTTCTTGATATTCTTTCTGTCTCACGTACATTTTATTCTGGGTGTTGCCGTACTCTATCATTGCAATCACTGGTAGCTACCTATCTCTAGCTGGAGCGGTTGTATTTTGGAAGTAAAGAAATACAAGTGTTTCACAGGCCAAAAATTCTTACGACTTTCCTCAGGGACATAATACATTACAGAGTCATTTTTAAAGCTATATATCAGTTTGAATAAGGATTTGCTCAGCTTCCTGACACTAATATTTCCTATGCAGACATGTGTGCAAGAGCCATTCCCCTGCAGCAATAGAGACACCATGACCTCAACTTGTCACGATCTAGCTAGATGCCCACAGAAATAGGCATGTTTGCTGAACTGCCATAGCAATGAACGTAAACCTCCTGCTGCAGCAGTGAAGACGCCTATTTTGTTTCCTCAGACTGACATAGGCTTTTTTAGGTGGCAGTAACAGGGAGGTGAAGTCATCATGTAGTCTCAATCGCAGTCAAGAAGGACAATAGTGGCTTCAGAAAATCGCAAAGAACAGCAGACATGAACAAGAACAGGATCCACCAAACCTTCTCCCTTTCTAATTCTTTTTCTTTCTGAAGTTTCCCAAGGATTCAAGTCAATGGTCACAAGTTATTTGTACAGAATAACAAGTTTCTCATGAATCAAGAGGTAAATACTCAACTCTTGCAGTAATAACGCTGCATACCGGTGAGCCACGGTCATGAAAAACAAGAAAGGACTATCAGCTTGCAGCCAAAGCCTCCAAGAAGACGACGGGACGGCTGCAGGAGATCTCTTCTGCCACCAGAGTCCTAGAGATCTCAGTGATCTTTGTCTTCCTTTACTTGTGACCCAAACTGTTCTCATTAGAAAGATCTTTTGTAACCTTCTTTTAACAAGACTGAAACTCTACCGTCAGCAAGACCTTCTGAAGAACATGGGTTTGACACTAGCGTACCAAGTACTACCAACAGTCATAGCTCGTCCCGGTCCAAGGCCAAGCATTCAGCGGACATTTCGCCACAATAAAACCCTTGCGCACAACAACGCATCAGGCTCTCACGTGAAATACGTGCCTCGATCCCTGCCAGAAAGGCAATGGGGAGGCCAAAAACCTGAAAGATACAAAAGCAATAAAGAAATTCAGGAAGAAATTGCTAAACTCTTCAAGAAATTCTCTGCCTCCACAAATGCTGCTACCTGCAAAGCAAACATGTTTTCTGTGCGAGTGCTCTCCAATGTTTTTGTGATCCCAGTGCCTCACCCAGAACATTTTGTAGCTAATGGGAATCTGGAAAATCATGTCCTGCATATCCACAATATATAGATATGGCACAGCATGTGGAGAGGTCAGATAACTGCAGCAACTCTAGTGTTTATGTTCTGTTTTGCTTTTAAAAACCTTCTCAGTCTTCCATTAGATAATTACAGGTTTCACATTCTCACTTTCAAGGTTTATTTTCAAAACACTTCTGTCACTAAAGCAATTTCTTTCTAAGTTATCTACTTGTCAAAAGCAATTTAGGGACTTTCACATGACAGAAGCGAAGCATACAAAATATTCTCTTCCTGCATATAAAATAGTGCTATTTAACTACTTTTTCTCTCAATATTATAAAAATAAACATGTAAATCAACCTGCCATTTTAGAACTAGCATGAAAGTGCCTTAGTACTATCATGACATTCACCTAACATAAGTCAGGGTAAATAAGAGATTTTGCACATTCAGTACAAGGGAAATACGGGCTTTCCTATATATGAAAACATGCATGATGCTGCCAAAAGCAGATAACAAGGTGCAGAGTTATCAAAAACAATGTTTAGATTAAAAAAATGCATGAGAGGCACAAGACAAATGCTGCAATTTTGTTCTTCTCCCCATGATGTTTAAGGAGTAATACTGAGATACTTGTTTAGGTTTTTCCCCCCATCTCATCATTTACCATAGAGAGATCAGAAATTGTAAGTCTAGCCTACCTACTTTTTTCCTAGAAACCTTAGCAGAAACCTTTCCCAAAAAACCTTCAGAAAAGTTATCAAATACAAACTGAACTGCCTTCATACTCCTCCTTTAGCAAAGCGTTCTTCAGATGCTAATACTAAATAGGAAAAAATCCCTCAATTAAAAAAGCTATCAAAATAAAGACCCTATCAACTCTCTGATAATTTAATTTCCATTATTTTTAGAACAAATTTGGAACTGACTAATATCTGAAATATATCCCATTCGGTTTAGGTCACGGTGCACACAACCAATCTGATCAGGTAATCAATATTAAAATGGTATTATTAAAGAAAAATCAGTAGTTTCATACTTGATATGATGTCTACCTGCATAACTCCAAGCAAGTTGTATGAAACAACACAGCAAAATTTCAGCTTCTGATGATAGTGAGAGTGCGCCATTCATCTCCTTTTTTTTAATAGAAGATGAATGCTACCTCAGGATTCAGGTATTAGCAAACGCAAGACTTGTTAAAACCCATCTTCAGCTAATTGTAAGGCTTAACTTTTCTTGTTAAGAGGACAGAGAGAATAAATGAAGATGTTCCATGTCAACAACTTGTTTTAAAAATAAAAACCAGGGTATTTCTAAAAGACACACCTAATGCACAAGGCGTGTTTAGGTTGATCAGTTGTACCTAATCCATGATACATCAAATACAGACCCACCGGCGTTTTGTGTGCACAGTATGTGTATATATGGGTTCAGCATTATCCTCTCCCTCCATTAGGGAAACACAAAATTGCCAGCTCATGGCTTCGATGGCAGACTCAGAACATGGGGTTACGTATGCATGCCCAAGAGCCCACCTCAAGAAGATCAGGTTAGGCAAGTTCAACAGCCATCAACTGCAATCTCTAATCTGGCTGAACAGAACAGCTCTACCTGGGAACCATTATATTTAAAGAATTGCACTTTTTTTTCCTCTTTTGCATTTCTAATCTGGAAAGCAATTCTCCTCGCAAGTTTAATACACGTGCTGGCCTGTCTGTTGGGCGGGATGAAGACCAAGCACTTGGGAAGAGTATCTGATAGACAACTGAGAAGTCATCTCCTGCTCCACCTGCACCTCTGAAGGGAAGGTTGTTTCTGGGAGGACGAGGCAGCTGGTTCTAACGCGAGCACGGCCAGGAGAGGAGCAGAAAGCCTGAGCGGGCTCTCCTTGAGCTCGGGCTGGTCCCGCTCCGCACAGGCTCTCTGCGCACAAGCCACAGGGCAGCTGAGCATCCCCTGAAACCAAGGGAAGATGGACAAGCTGCCGTAACTTCTATCAGCTGCCCTTGATGCCCTAGCAGCCCTCTAAGAGAAACGGGAAGCACGCAAACCCTACACAAACTTGAGCGCAAGAGGGATGCGGGGAGCAGCCACCTTGCGCGCTGCCTGATGAGCAGGCACAGACCTCAGAAGAGGACGGAAAACCTTCTCTCCCAAGCACTAATATTGGCCCTTTGCTAAATAAAGGTGGTGAGGACCGAAGACCGTAGGCGTTTAAGTAAACGCTGCTGCCCCAACCCAGCCCGCTACTGCTCCCGCTGAAATCAAAGATAATGACTGCGACAGCAGCAGGGGACCCGGCCTTGAACAAACATCTCTAGCTGAGTGGAAATGGTGAATCACATTTTCTGTATTTTTAGGTGATATTTGTTTCTTTTTATGAAATGATTTATTTAAAGCTGTTCTTCAGCCTAAACTTTTCCAGATATTACACTAAAAAAAATAAATAATTGCCGTTCTTTTTATAATGTACATCAGTTTTCTTTTGGCTATCTTGTTTTTAAAAAGCCACGAAACTATTAGTTTTTGAAGTGATGCAAAACTAAACATGCTGCTCTGAAAAAGCCCGTAATTAAGCAGGCTGTAATCATTTTTCACTATCTGGCTCCTTGTCAAAGCATACGTCATTCTTTTGTTCCTCCTGCAGTATATTCTCGTGGCAGCAGCAACCATGCTGATCCTAGGCATTAATTACTGTTTAGGAGAATGGAAAGGAGGAGGGCAAACAGAAAGGAGAGAGCAAAGAAAACAACACTATACAATTCCACAAAACCCCTCACTGTGATACTGAAAAAGTAGCTTACAAATACCTACCCACACAACGCTTGTTAGAGGATTTATCTGTTCCTTTTAAGGACCTAACCTCGTAACAAAGATCTTTAGTTCCTCAGTCTAAGGAAGATACAGACATCTATTTTTAGTTAGCCAAAAAAAAGCAAAAACATCACTGGTAAAAGCAAAAATACATATATTTATGGGAACTATTTGCCTGGGCTATTTCGAAAGTGCCTCAGAGAGGTCTAGTATTAACCTAAACTATCATTTATTTCTACACAATAGAGAGTAATTAAAATTAGCCTGGGTATCAGCGAGTTTCTCACGTAGTCTCTTTAGGTGCTAGTGACACCTTTTAGACACTGAATGACAAGGTGCCTAATGTATACAATGAGGAGAGCCACACGGTTCTACCGTGATCTTCCACCTATAAGCTACACGCTAGAGATTTTCACATAAAAAAGTTGGTATCTGTAGAGTTGTCCTTTTTAAAAGGTATTAATAATTCAGTAATTATTACTGCAGAACAGTAATTATGCAATCATTCAATAATTCCGTTTTGAAAGACATCCACAGCAACCAATGTTTCCTATTCTATTTCACACTCAGAATTGCTATTTAACTTGTATTCGGTAATATTCTTTTTGAGGTGAAGGTTGGAATCAGGCCTGGTCAAAAAAGATTTTCTGAAGGACATTAAAAATGTTACGTGTTTGGCACTTAAAAGAGTACAGAATGATCCGAGGCCCCACAGGGTGAGATTTACGCTATCATCAGTGTTTGTGTTTCATATTCAGCTTATGTTCAGAGCCATATCTGCCTGAGCCAGCTGAAGTTCAAAGCTAAGAGCCTTGGCTTACTAGCTCAGGTACAATAATATGCTAATGCGGCTATATATAAGTTTCAGGTTGGATCTGCCTCACGCTTAAAAAGCTCAGAGCAGGTGCAAAACAAGCTAAAGGTTATCGCCAAAAAATCATTAAATACATAACTAAAGTTATTTACACAGATGGTTAGCAATGAAGACTTGATGACCTTCTCCATTGGAAAAGAGCTGAAATTTTAGTGACAGTATTAAGAAAAACAAGAGAGAGCACAGCCTTTAGTTTTCTGAACTATACAAATAGATGCATGCGGATTTTTTTTATATATATATACACCTATATCTCTCTACATATCTATCTCCATTCTATGATTCTATAACTTGACTGGAAGTAATGAGAGAGACCATTGGCACAAGAAGAAACCTAGGAATTCAGAGCATCCAGGAAAAAAATCTGAAGGAAATATCATCCAAAATTCTCTCGTATCTCCAGCTGTTTTCCAAGGGACACCATATTCCAGAATCTGGATTAAAAAAGAAATCTAGATGTTGCATAGTGTCTACATATGTATACACCAGAATTTTTTCTTGTATATAGTTATCATAGATAGCATCCAAACTCTCAGATACTATAGGCGCATACGTATATAAGCATGTATGTGCGAGATCACATACGGCCTTTATAACAAGAATTAAACAGAAGCTTTGTACTCTTTTACAGCCTTGCTCGTTCCTGATCTCGCGTTTCACACACCCTGCTGTTAAGCCTAAAGATGCATAAGCTCTTGGTATCTCTTGAATTCTGATGCCTCTTGGACTTGCCAAGCTCCTTCATTGTACCTTCAGTAAATTTAACTGTGCCTGTGGAGAGCACTACAGTAACAAAGCTTGCAAGGCAGATGACAGAGTTTGTGAATTTATATCATAAGTCAGCAGAAGGATTTTTTGCACTTCCTGATGTTTTTTTTATATATCTAGATATCTTCATTTATCTATCTCTCAGTACTTTTCATCTGAAATTGATTCTAACATCACCATAGCATAAAGCAACACCTGATTTACAAGCTGAGGTATTACTGTGACATGACATCCATCAAGAAAAAAAAGACAGACATATTTCCTAGGAACAACAGAACAGTTAATAAGACCATAAATTGTAAAAACATTTAACTAAGCACGCTAATCTATCACACTAATCTTGAAGCATTAAGTATAAAATACAACGCTTAGCAGGCCAAGAATGCCAAACATGCAAACTGATAATCCTTTAAACTGGTCTAGCTATGCCAGATCTAGCTCTGCCAGTTTTCCATCAACCACAGAACGCTGATAGAAACTTAAATAATCGTGGCATGAAGAAAATACTGTATTATTTGTGTGCCGATAGATTATATATTAGCATAGGAATAGGTTTAAGGGATAAAAATTTCTGATGGAAAGATATTCAAATTCAAAACAATTCATATCTGCTCTAGTCTCCTAAATCACTTCCATCTGGTAAATACTATCACTAGCAGCAAAAAGATACCGTAAGGCTTTGTTCTGAGACACTGAAGCCTGCTATTGTGTGAGAACGCATAATAAAGTTCATCCATGAATATGGACTTCAGAAGACAAAGAAAAAGTCAACATTTACCTTCACGAGGTGCAAAATCCTAGAAAAGATATGGTGTAGCCTGGTATTGTGAAGCAAATTGATTTTTTCTAATGGGAGTTGCTTCCAAGTCTTCCTCTATAAAGAATGCAACATATCATCTCACTTGTATTTCTCTTCCTCCTTGATTCAAATGGAAAATTCTCTTCTTACTGCAGGAAACTCTAGGCTAGGCTAGTCCATCTCAGTCACTTACAGCTTCCAGCAGTTTTCTACCCATTTATTGTATCCAGACTCTCATTAAGTCTGGGTATGAATCAGCATTTTAAGGAAGGCACATCATTTTAGTGATTTAGTGAACATCATTTTAATGATTATTTGCTGAAAATTCAAACCTTCGCATAGACACAATGACATCCAGGAAAAAAAAAAACAAACCACAAAAACAGTATTATTGGAATATCTCTGAAGTCATTGCTGTTGAGAAAAGTTTGCTATTCCCACCAAAGTGCAATCACTGTCTTAGTCACCAACCTAGGGACAGACCGAAGGGGCCAGACAATGCAGACAATTGTATTCAGATTAAAGGCCAATCTGAACCCATTTGCCCGTCAGGATTTGGTCCTATGAGTCAAAATTTCGTCTTCATTTCTTGCAATGCAAGTTATTAATATTGGAACAGATTATCATAAACCTGATAATTACTATTCTTCTCCACGCCTCCAAAAGAAGCCTCCAAGGGCTCAATGTGATGGATTTTCAGATTAAGGCTCGTAAGAAGCAATAATGAAAGATGGGCAAGGCTGCTATACTAGGGGAACTAAAAGCAAGAAAGCTCTGTTTGGGGTTTGATTTGGGGGAGGGGGGCGGGTGGCAGGCTATAGAGGGAAAGGGAAGTTAGTAAGACTGCAAGAACTTACTTTAGGTACAAATATAGTTACAAATAAGATTGGAGACTTATGAAACACCACGAGGGTATCCAACTCTTTTGTGGATTCTGTCCCTCTGCATCCCTTTTTTCTCATCCTGGGTTCTTCTCACATTTGGTATATTAGAATTTAACATTTTAGCTATATACTCTACAAAAAAAAAAAAAAAAAAAAAAAAAAAAAAAAAAAAGCAGCAACAACATTATCTCAATTCTTATTTGTGTGATTGCTTCCTTGGTGTAGTAAATTGAACTCCAAGAGATCTCCAAAAGGCTTAAGAACCTTTCCAGAAGCCATACACATATAAAGGACTAGGGCTCTTCTAAGCCACAGCAAGCAAAGATCAGACTGAAGGTTTCCTTAACAACTCGATACTGCTCCTCTAGATGAGTTTCACGGGTGCATTACGGATAAAAATAGATCATACACCACTTTGCTGCTCACCAAAGCGCTTCATGTAAAGAGGGAAGCACAACTTCCAGGGATTATTTCAAACGGGCTGTGAGCTGAAGTTGCTCATCGAGCTCATCAGTACAAGACCACGGTGACAGACACAAAACCTTCACCAACAGAGCTGCCCTCTTATTTCAGAGAAATTGAATCAAAGGAATGCGTGTGCATTAGAAGGGGCTGCTGAATCAGAGCATCAGGAGGGTAATTGCTCCATTAGGAAGAGTCAACATGGCGAGTTAATAAAATGAGATGTACTATCAATCAATAGTTTGGAAATGATTCAAATTGTTGGGGTAGAGGAAATAAAAAGGCCTCTTGGTCTTCTGATTAAAATATTTCACTGCTTTGGGTACATGCAAGCTTAATACAAAAAGGTAGGAAAAAGAAAATGGAAGCTTCGGTTTATAACTCAGGCTATTATAATAGCGAAGTGAAATTATGTTTCACCATAACTTGGTATTTAAGAGGAAGCAACTAAGTATTGCTTATGGATAGAAACCCTCCTATCACAACTGAATGTTTACTTTAAATGTACTGCGTACATGCCTCACGTTCTTGACAGACTGTGTTCTTCAACTATTACACGTCAACTCTAACCCTCATCAGAAAACAAAACAAAAAATTAATATTATCCTTAAATTATTTTCAGACAGTAAAATTAAACTTGACCTCAAAATCTTTAGAAGACCCTGCATTTCGTGTACCACGTGAAAAGAAAGCTAAAGGAAATTGAACCAGCTTTGCAAATGGTTTGAGGATGACTTAAACTGAAAGGATCACATCTCAACTGTTATTTTATAAATTTACATATTAGAAATATTCTTGATTTGCCCCCCCCCCTTTTTTTTTTTAATTTTGATTTGGGTTTGTGTTTTTTTTCTTCTTCTCCCCCCGCCGCATATACACACCTGCCAAGTTAAACAGGAATATGGGAATTACATACAACGTCTGCTTGGCAATCAGCTGCGACTACAGCTCATGTAGACGTGCCCAAACCGGCTTTAAACCAGCGTGATAGTGATCAGTAGCACAGAACTAGGTGTAGGCTACAATATTCACCCCACAGCAGCAGAGATGCTGTGAGCCTTCTGCCGATGATGCTCTTCTTGAATCAGTGGGAAAGCTGCAGAGCATCGGGTTAGGCTGGGGTATGTCTACATGAATCTACATGTCTGCAAGGAATATGAAGTCTGTTTACATATTTACATTTAAATTCATAAAGCGATAGATAGTCACTGCTATGCCAATTAAAGTGCTTAATTCCACCTTTCTGTCATTTCCTGTATTTAAAGCAGAGATCGCAAAACATTTTCTATAAAATCCCTTACAAGTTATCATAAAATACATGATATATTGCTAGGCATTAGGAAGCTAAGAAATTCATACATTTTCATGCCTGATGAATAAACAAGAGGAAAATGCAGTAATGAATCAAAACATGTAAATGACAATTATCTCAAAGGTCACTGTATTTATGGTGCTCATTATTTATTAATGGCATATGCTTAATGAACATCCTTCCAATTAAGACTGCGTGATGTCCCATAGCAAATGCAGCAATCACAAATGTGTGAATAGGATTAAGCCTCTCCATAACTTCCCAAATTAAGCATGTGTGTGAATATTGTATCAGATCCAGGCCAGAGCATTTAACACTCCGTAAGTACACTTAAGTCAGCATTACAAAATACCAAATGAGTCAATAGTATCAGTGGGTCATAACTCGGAGTTATTAACTTATCCTTTCTTAAATCATTAGTAAAATGTGACATTAATAAATGCCTCAATGCCTTTGCAAACAATAAATGACTCATTATGCTTGTTATTAATTATAGTTGAAGAATACTCTGGATGTGTATTTTTCTTTAAACTTAGATCTGCAAAATTTATTTGAAACGTATGTGGCTCATTAAGCAAGACAAAGGAAGAAAACGGGGGGGGGGGGGGGGGGGGGGAA
>JANHGO010005246.1:0-23409 GCA_024606505.1 Aquila spilogaster
ACATAGGGTCTCTGGTCCCCTCTAGAGACCCTAGTCCTGGGGAATTTTGGCTCCTCTGTCATGCCATCAGCTCTGCAATCCCCAAATCTTTTTCCTGTGACGGCTCAACTGTGGCTGCCCGGGCCACCTGAGGAGGTTTACGTTTTTTCAGTGGGACCATGAAGTCTTCTAGATTCCACGTGTCTTGTGGGATCTGTTCTATGAGTCAAAGACCTTCCCTTTTAGGGGAGGATTGGAATCTTTGACTGTTGGGTAGCTGTTTCCATAGTTGTACTAATACCTGATTAGGCTGTCCTTCGATCTTTTCAAATTGAGCTCCCACTCTAATCAGGTCATTAATCATTTGTTTTCTTGTGACCCTAATGGGCCCAGACTGGATTCCCTCTGTGTCATGGTAGACTGTTATCAGGGTCTTTTTCTTGTTTTCTTGGACCTTGTCCAAAATTTTGATCAAATCCTGATGTTTCATTAATTGTTTTACTAATGTAAGATTCATTCTTATAGGCACAGGGTGATAATTTGTGAAACATCATATAATTGAATTTTATCAACTGGTGGGATACGACTGGTGCTAAGTACCAAAGGTCACAGCCAACAATCTTATCAAAATTACAAATACAGAAATTAGAATGATCTTTACTGTCCATAATTATCTTGTCTATTGTTATGGAGGTACAAGCAGTTCTCGTACACACACAAGCCTGGCCAATTTACGCAAGTACCATCTTTTGTTTAGTGTTGGGATGAATCTCAAAGTGACAAACGCTTTCCTCAGTGTCGAGGCAGATGTCTTGAGCATCGATTGTATTGATTGTATTATTTTCACAGATAAACCATCGTTGTTCTTGTGTAATGCAAGACTCTAAATTTACAGTTTGCCATCTCTCTTTAACTATTCGTGCCCATGCTCTATGTTTGGAAGGGTAAAGCACAGTTTTAGCATGGTTTAATCCTAATGCAATAATGGGATCAGTTAGAACTAACATATAACGGAACCCCCATTTTCTTGTCAGTTCCAAAAAATCAGTTTGCTACTGTTGACCTGGAAAGTTCCCTTTCCCCATAGGCCCCACTTACACTCTGTTCCTGGTACTAGGATTGTACAATTACTTTGTTCAAATATTTATAGAGACTGTCTGTTCCCCAATATGTTTTATTATGTTTGCTTTGTCAAAGGTTTATAGGCTGGTTCGGCCCGGTTCCGTGACAAATGGGGCAGGGGGACCCACGGGCCCACACCCCAGGAAAGGGGAAGGGGAAAAGGGAGATGGGCCTAAAAATAAAACAGCGACACTGATCTGAGAAGGAAAGCTATTTTACAAAATAAGCTATTGGAATGCAAAATAACACAATATAATACAATATAATTGGAATTGAAGCTAATAAATCAAATAAAATGAGAGAGAGAGTGTCCGAAAACCAAAGGCCTTAAGCTGACACTGAAGGAGAGATGGCTAGGGAGCACCCACTGCTGGGCTGATCCAAAAGGAAAAAGAGAGAGATCTCGTGACTTGCCAACAGTTTTATCTTTCCCTCTGAGTGGAAAACGGAAAAACACAAAGTAATGCAAAGTCCTCTGGGGAACATAGTTCTTCTCCCTCTCTGAGACAGGTATACCTGGAACTATGGACAATCCACGGAACTGGAGCTAACTCTTTAACTCCCAGTGCCTTACATGTTGTTATGATGTAGAATACCAATAACAAAAAATCATAAAACCATGACACATGCATGCCAAGGTCCTAAGAGAGCTGGCTGATATGATTGCTGTGCCACTCTCCGTTATATTTGAAAAGTCATGGCTGTCAGGTGAAGTCCCTGGGGACTGGAAAAAGGGAAACATCTACCCATTTACAAGAAAGGGAGGAAGAAGGGTCTGGCAAACTAAAGGTCAGTGAGCCTCACCTCTATGTTTGGGGAGATCATGGAACAGATCCTCCTGTTAAGGCATGTGGGGGATAAGTGGGTGATCCAAAACAGCCAGCATAGCTTCACCAAGGGATGGTCATGCCTGACCAATCTGGTGGCCTTCTATGATGGAGTGATGACATTGGTGGACAAAGGGAAGGCAATTGATGTCATCTACCTGGACTTCTGCAAGGCCTTTGACACTGTCCCACACCAAATCAGAGAGATGTGGATTTGAAGGGTAGATTATTTGGTGGATAAGGAGCTGATTGGAAGGTGACAGCCAGAGGGTTGTGATCAACGGCTCTATGTCCAGGTGGAGGCCGGTAACAAGCAGTGTCACCCAGGGGTTTATTTTGTGATTAGTAACCTTTAACATCTTTATCAATCCCATAGACGATGAGATTGAGTGTGCTATGATCAATGCCATCCAGAGGGATCTTGATAAACTTGAAAGATGGATCCTTGTGAGCCTAATGATGTTCAACAAAGCCAAGTGTAACGTATCTGGTAATCCCAGATATGTATACAAAGTGGGAGAAGGAGTCCTAGAGAGTAGCCCTGCTGAGAAGGACTCAAGGGTCTTGGCTGATGAAAAACTTAACCTGAGCCAGCAGTGAGCACTTGCAGTCCAGAAGGCCAATGCTATTCTGAGTTCCATTGGAAGTTGGATGGCCAGCACAGCAACGGGGGTGATTGTGTCCCTCTACTCTGCCCTCATGGGGCCACAGCTGGAGTGCTGCATCCAAATCTGGGACCTGCAACCCAAGAGAGTTCTGGAGCTTTTGGGGAGGGTCCAGAGGAGGGCCACGAAGATGATCTAAGGGTACCTCTCCTATGAAGATAGGCTGAAGGAGCTGGGCTTGTTCAAAGAGAAGGCTGTGGGGAGACCTCAATAAAGCCTTCCAGTATTTAAAGGAAGTTTATAAACAGGATGGAAATCAACTTTTTACAAGGATAGTGATAGGACAAGGGGGAATGGTTTTAAACTTAAGGAAAGGAGATTTAGATTGGATGTCAGGGGAAGTCTTTTTAACTGAGAGAGTAGTAAGGTGCAGGAACAAGCTGCCCAGAGAGATTGTGGATGCCCTTTCCCTGGAGATGTTTAATGCCAGATTGCATGGGGCCCTGGGCAGCCTAATCTGGCACTTGATCTAGCAGTTGTCAACCCTGCCTGTGGCAGGGGGGCTGGAACTTGATGATTCCTGAGATCCTTTCCAATCCAAGTCATTCTATGATTATAGTCGCCTTTCAGTATCTAATAGGAATCTATAAGAAAGAAGGGGACAGACTCTTTAGCAGGGTCTGTTGTGATAGGACAAAGGGAAAATGATTTGAAAGAGGAGAGATTTAGATTGGATGTAAGAAAAAAGTTCTTTACAGCAAGGTGATGACACTCTGGAACAAGTTGCCCAGAGAGATAGCGGATGCCTCATCCCTGGAGACATTCAAAGTCAGGTTGACCAGGCTCTGGGCAATCTGAACTAGCTATAGATGTTTCTGTTCATTGCAGGGAAGTCGGACTAAATGACCTTTAGTGGTCCCTTCTAATTGAAAAAATTCTATGATATTTATGACAGAGGAGTCAGTAAATACATATCCCTTTTCTGGGTTTCAGCTGAGACAGAGATGATTTTTTTTATAGTGTGTGGTATGATACTGTGTTTTAGTTCTAGGAGAAAAACAATGCTGATAATACACACTGATGTTTAAGTTGTTGCTGAGAAGTGCTGTACAGAGGATGTTTCAGTTTTTCAGCTTCTCACACTGACCTACCAGCAAGAGGTGTGGGGGGGTCACAAGGAGCTGGGAGGGGACAGAACCAGGATAGGTGATATAAGCTGACTGAAGGTATACTCCAAACCGTATGATGTTATGTGAGGAAAAAAATAAAAATGAGGGGAGTTGGTATGGGGGGATGCTGTTGCTCCAGGGGGACCAATGCTGGGCATTGGTCAGCAGGTGGTAAGAAATTGCTTGTGCATGTGCATCACTTGTTTTGTGTATATGTATATATATATATATATATCAACTAAAAGTTCTACATTTATTTCAGTTCCCTCCCTAATCACACTGGGAGGCAAGAGAGTGAGTGAAGGGCTGCGTGGTGTTTAGCTGTCTGCCTCGTTAAGCCACAACACCGTTTGTCAAAGGTATAATTTTTTAAGCATAAATTTGTCTCTGTGACCAGATCACTAAAATTCATCTCCTATAATAACATTTGTGTTTCTTATCTTGAACACATAGTTAAACTATTTTAAATTCCAGAGATAACAACAGCAAGATACTTTATGGACCTTTGTAACGTGTATAGATATGTCTGAATGAGAGTATATACCCTTGGTTAAGAGAATCGACACATAGATATTTGGCTAGTCCAGGCCATGAAATAACAGCGGTCTTGCTATTCAAACGTCACAGTGAATTCTATGTTTCTTTTCAGCATGTCTACCCTGCTTTTGCTTTATTACTGAAATGGATTCTTATATAGCTTTTTTTTATATAATGTATTATAAGTGTGACAGACGAGCTTTACTCTGGTAGTAAAAAACAAAGTGGTTTTTTTATGATTCTGTTTTTATGCCGATCAGCTAGATAGGCATCTTTCTCTAAGATCAGCGGTAAAGATTGTATATTATACTGACATAGTACAATATGTGTTCATGATCATACCTTTACTAGAACAAAGGAAAGGGGATAATATTATATTTCCAGAATACTTTTTCTTTACTTTTCAGGTTTCTAGCTAAGGATTAATATCCAAAGAATCATAGAATCATGGAATATCCTGAGTTGGAAGTGACCCGTGTGGATTCTTGAGTCGAACTCCAGGCTTCAAACAGGACAAACAAAAATTCAAATCATATTTCTGAAAGCATTGTCCAAATGCTTCTTGAACTTCATCAGGCTTGGTGCTGGGGAGCCCGTTCCTGTGCCTGACCACCTTTACATTAAAGATTCTTTTCCCAGTACCCAACATGGGCCTCCCTCCATGTCATTCACTTGGGTCCTACTGATGTCATCAGAGAGATTGGTGCCTGCCTCTCTGCTCCCCTCATGAGAAAGCTGTAGGCTACCACGAGGTGTCCCCTCAGTCTCCTCTTCTCTGAGTTGAACAAGGTAATTTGTTTGTTTTGAACAAATTAATTTGAAAGTTTTTCCTCTGATTTTTTTTTTTTTTTTTCTAATGGTAAGTCATTCAAAGTCATTCTAATCACGTTTCTCTGGTTCTCATTCCAGTATTTGCTCAGCTTAATTAGTGTTCACAACTAAGGCAATAGCTATTCCTGATGGTGAGCTGAAATAACCTGCATAACTTTCTGCAGCCCAGTCTTGACAAAGTTTGGTTAAATCCAGCTCTGAGTGATGGTCTCCACTGAAAGGTTGTTGCTGTCCTTCATTTCAATTTGTCCATCCCTTCTAAGCTTCTCTGACAAAGTTCCCCTCCAATCATGCCCAGACATGGGATAAGAAAGAGATACTGGCAGAAACTGGAAAAATAGTCCTTTAGAACAGAGATATTGAATGAGGAGATGTATCTGGTAAGAGAAATAAATATTCTACTATTTCCTTCTTGCTTTCCTTAGATTCATTTAGAGAAAAGGAGCGTACAAAAAAGCAGATGTACTTAAAGCAGAAGTGGTATCATCTCAGTACTTCCTTCCAGAATGTTTGAAGGTCACAGACAAGTTAATGAACAAAATAAGTCTAAAAGAGTCAGACTGAAAAAATCTCAGTAGAAACCATAGCCTCAACATTACAATTCTGAGGTCTAAGGCTTTCCCCTTAAGCATTTAAATACAATGTAAAAAAAAGTATGTTATGTTAAAATGTTGTAAAGATCAAATAGTGGTTACAGAAAACAAAGGGAATCCAAGAAGGAATCTAAACTGGCATTATGCAGATAGCAAAATGACAATCTGTGTTCTGCAATAGTATTTAACTGTGGCTAGTGACACCCTGAAGAGGTGCAGTTAGTTTCTAATGTATTCTGTACTGTAAAATATGGATTTAAATGTCTTTACTCATGTCTTTACATTGAAAAGTAATAGTTTGTTTTCTTCAAAATCAAACTCCATTTCTCAAATACTAACTGACAACAATATCCGTAACAGGTTAGAGTATGATATAAGTTAGAGATGACAAGTGACCACAGTCCTTGGAGTGGAAATTTGGCAGACTTAAATCATCCCAGGCTAAAGTTGTAAGTTCCTCAGCTTCTGTCACCTTGACTCCAAGTAACTTCGTATATTAGTACTTCATTTTTTAAGAATGATGGTCACCTCACTCTTAGAACTACTTCTATGTACATATCCCAAACAGAGTTAAAACTCTGAACACATAAAAACCTGATACCACTTACAAAAGGAGATGATTTTAATGACTATTATATCCACAAACCAGGACATTCTTCCAGTAGACAAAATTAAACTCTCTCTCAAATAGGTTAATGCGCATTGTCCTTTTGTCTCCTTTCACCAAAACAGCATACCCTACTGGGAAGAGAGAATAACAATATTCTCTTAGTGAAACTTCATTTTCATATAGAAAATGTTTAAAGAGTAAATACATTATGGAGAGGGAAAAAAAAATCTGTTATTTCACGGCCATGGTTCCCACTTATTATAAAAGAGTTCTGGAGTTTGGTTCTTGATAAATCTTATTTCCATAACTTCAAAATAATTAGAATACACAGATCATTGAACAGCAATCAGAATTTTGAGTTCTTAACCACATTTAAATACAACAGTGGTTTGGTTTTGTTTTTGTATGTTTGTTGTTGTTGTTGTTGTTGTTGTTTTTTTTGCATATTATTCATTTCAAGTAGCAGTCTTGTTGGCAACAGCTTAGGAAGAGATGTGCCTCTGCCTCCAACTTTTCTTTCTCAGTTAAATAAGACATTGAATGTTGTTTTCCAGATCTTGTTTTCTGGGTCCCATTTTCAGGTACGTGGCTATCCTGGTATTCTGCATAAGAGTTTAGGCACTCAGCTAAGTGTGCCAATCACAATCTAATTTTCAGAACCCTCATATCCTTTACTAGATAAACATATTGATATTTACTAGAAAACACACTTAAGAGTTATATTTTTTTAACAAGCAACATAAATAATGAATTTTAGTGAAAATACCTAGCTAATTAGTAGTACAATTTCTGTGTAGTATGTAATTATATCTATATAAATTTAATAACTTTAATTGAAGCAAATGATTAAAGTTACACATCAGATCCTATCAGAATTATCCATTGCACACTACTCGATAGAGTTTCACCAAGGAATGTGTAACTGCCCATCAAGGAAACTTGTAAAGGCTGAGATAGATGGTTGGGAATGAAATACTAAAGGGAGAATTTGTTTTTAAGAGGTTTAAGCACAAAAATTGCAGTAGGCATTGGTAATGGCATTAAATTTAGTTCTTTGAAAGCTATCATGTACATTCACAATTGTATTGAGCTACAAAACATAAGCAACAAACAAAAAAGATCTATTTTCAGTTGGAAGAAATCATCTTTTCTGCATACATTTTAGTTTGTACCTTGTTTCACAGAAATCTACAATGTAATACAAAAATAAATTAAAAGAAGAAGAAGAAGAAGAAGAAATATTCCTGTTTCAGTTTTTACTGTACTCCAAGAAATCTAGACAGCTGTCTCTGGTTTGCTTTTTGTCTCTATCTTCCATTTTTCACAAGTTTTCTATTCATCAGATTCACTCTTTGGCTTTGACGTGCTGAGGCAAAGTGGAGGGTTAAAATCAGTTTCCTTTCCCAAGTAAAGATTCAACCTAAACTGAGAATTGTTAGATTATAGAATTTAGGTGGAAGTATACTCACTTATAGATTTTGTGTCTGGGAAGGATTACTGTAATCATCTCTTCTAATTTGTTGTAAGAACAAGCCCACTGGAATTTCACTTGGAATTTTCTCCATCAAATTCATAGCTTTATCCTGAGACATATAATTTTTCAGTGAAAATCATACAGTCTATTATTTAAAACTTTGAGTGTCAGAGGATTCTGCACACCCAAGGACAGACAGTTTTAATGATTAATAAACATAGATATTTAAAATTTCCCTTTTAAGTCTACTGTAAATGTATTTAGCTTTATATCTTACTCACTGGATCTTAGAAGTCTTTTCCTTAGTGTGTTAAAAAATGTGTATCTTAATTTTTTTTTTTTTTTTACCTTAGATACTAATGGACTGTAGTCAGCTTGTATTTTGAGAGTTAAATAAGTTGATTATATTTATTGTTTTACTCCAAATCAGTTTTCTGTAACTCTTTTTTTTTTTTTTTTTTTTTTTGTATCTTTCCCTTGAAATATTTCAGGTTTTTTTTTTGAGAATTCTTTTCTTATTTAGACCCTAGAATGGAGACAGTTACCTCCTTTCAGCCATTAATAACCTTGGAGTTAAACAAAATATTAGTTTTACTATTAATTTCCATAGATTTATTGTAAAATTGTCTTTCTTGGTGAAGAAATATACCACTTACATTTCCATTGTACACTTCAGTAGAACTGAACTTCAATATCTGACAAACCTACTAAAACAAAAACAAAAGAGTATAGAAAATAAAATGCCAATATTAACAGAAGCGTAAAATCATTGCTGAAATAATAATAAAAATACTTTCTGCAAACTTTGAAATAAAAAATTTAATATTGGAAAGCACATAACTTTAATGCTTACACACCTCTTGTGCCTGTTTACACACCCATATCCAGACATATATAGAAATAATACTAATAATTATGTATATGACTATGCATATGTAATTACGTCTGTAACTAAGAAAGTTGTAATGCCATGGAATCTTATACTACCATTTAGCATGAGTTACGTTAATACATTTTGAAACTTGCAGAGACATATTCTGAAAGTTCAATGAATCATTCAATTTCCAAATGTACTTTCTCCATAGACTAGTAGTGCTATACTGTCAAATTCTGGAAGGTTGTGTTAAAATTAAACATTCTTGCTCAAGTTTTAACACAGAATAGAAAGCTTATCTAATAGACTGTAGTCTAGAAAAATTAGTTTTTGACTTGTCAAAGATGGTACATACCAGTATCTTTACATTATTTAGAAAAGAAGGAAGTTAGAGAGATGAAAGAAAGATAAAGGAAAGAAGGAAGGAAGGAAAGAGAAGGAAGGAAGGAATACAGATCTTGTAAGACTATCATCAAACTTTAACTGTGGCAAAGAAAGAATACATAAAACAAACCAGCAACAATATATATATATATATTCAAACATTCATAATATACATCATTTATGGATCTGATTTTAGCTTTAACCCTTATTTATATCTATAAAACTATCCAAACTGAAGATGTCAATGATAAAGATGATATACTTCAGCAAAATTTTTGAGAAGTGGTTCATCATTTGTTGGCTTGTTGTAGCTGTCTTTGAATAAGAAGTCTCTATGAAGTTCTCTATGGACATCTAAAATGCTTTATGAAAATTTAAGGGGGTCCCTTCACAGTAGAGGCCTAAATTTGTCAGTTTCATGTGATTTCCCAAACAAGGTAGAAAGCTGATAGCGTTCTGTAGCTGGGAGTTTGCTCTATCAAATAGTGTGCTTTTTATACCTGTTGTAATTTCCATGAAAATAAATAGGAGGCATTACTTTCAGAGCAACTTTGACATATGAGAATAGATTACACTATAGTCAAAAAACAGTACATGTGATACTAATATTTTAAATTTATATGATCATCTGAAATTACACTGAAGTTTTGTATATTGAAGTGTGATATGAATCAAAACCTTTGCTATTGATCCATAGTCTAAGTCAAACTTACTGCATTAAACAGAGAGAATGATTTCTGAATGAAGACAGAACTGCAGATCCTAGTACTCTATCTCCAGTGGTCTTTGTAATCATATGTTGTCTTTTCTATACACTGGAGATGTGTTGGCCAAAAAAGAAGCAAAACTTCAGAAAAAAATAATTTAAGGATGCAGGAAAATATACGGTGCTTTTTTTTCCCCCTTCCAGTTGAATGAAAAGTGGAAGGCTCCAAGATCACATTCTTTATCATTGTTCTGCCTTCTGTTTCTGTGTAACCTGCCCTACTGCCTTTAGACTGAAGCATTTTCAACAGTGGAGTTGGTATAACACATAATCTCTACACCCAAGTAACTAAAAGGCCTTTTAGAACTGGAGATGCAGACTTCTTAAAGGAGAAGAAGGCCTTAAACTATGGGCTCCTTTCTGACACAGTGACCTGGTCACTAAGCAGCTGTTCAAAGATCACTAGTTATACAGAGAGAGACTGAACTGGGCTCAGTAAAATAAGGCTCATCTCAGCTTTCTGAATGAAGTGAGTTTTGCAAGGCTTTGTTTTACATCGATTGAATAGTCTTTGATCAAGGAAATTAAAACAGTAAAGTTGAAGATTACATTAACTCCCTAATAAAGAGTCCAACCTCATCTTTCCTGTAGGAAAGAACCAAGTAGAGTTAAAATAAATGGTGGTGTACATGTTTTCCAGCCTTCCAGCAAATCCTTTTTTTTTACAGGCAGGACCCTAAACTTCAGCTGTTACAATATTGTGGCAAGACTTTTTCTATCTCATTTTGAAATATTTCAAGAATGAGAGCCACTCTACTCTGCTGGAGTACATTGGAATCCAGAATAAAACAGTAATAAACAGAAAAATATGTATTACTTGATAACTGAATAAGTAAGCAAATAAGTAAATAAATAGAATTCTAGAAGTCTGGTAAAGGAGTCCCGAGAAAATCTTGTGTGCGAACAGGTTCCATATTATCTGACAAGGAAAACAACTTCAGTACATCACTACAGGGTCTGCAGGGAGTGATAAGATAACAGTTTTAAACTAAAGAAGGTTAAGCTTGCACTAGATATAATAAAGAAAATCTTCCCTCTGAGAGAAGCAAAGCACTGGAACTGGTTACCCAGAAAAGATGTGGATGCCCCACTCCTGGAAGTGTTCAAGACCAGATTGGATGTGGCTTTAGGCAACCTGATCTAGTGAAAGGTGTCCCTGTCCACGGCAGAGGGGGTGGAACTAGGATGGTCTTTTAAGGCCCCTTGCAACCCAAACCATTCTATGATTCTACAGTACTATGATATTTTGTAAGAAGCCTTGCTTACATATTGTATACTAAGAAAATATTTTCATATGGGATTCAAAAGGTGCTAGAATCTAATATGTATTTAGTAAATGATCCAGTTACATACTTCCCATGATATGTGTATTTCTAATCTTTCAATGATTCATCCTCACTGAGGTGATATCTATTCTGACATTTCAAAGACATTTGTTTATTATGAATTCTTCCTATACCTCCATCAGTTACCTGAGTGCCTAAGGGATTCCAGGTATTAATTTGAAAGCATTAAAAAAAAAGATGAAGCAAGGCTGTCCCTTCCAGCTCACAGAAGCAAAGGATGATCTTGATATTAAGTTAATTAGAAAAAAAAAAGTGTGCATTAAGTACTGTTTGACTGTTAATCTCTGTCTGAAAGGCAAGAATTTAATCACATGATTACAAGCACTGACCATAAATTTCTGTTTGTCAGTGGTTGTGTATGACTGATAATGTGTTATAGAAATAGTATTGTTATCTCAGTCTGTGTGTTTGCCTGAGTATTATCCAGCTCAAGGTCATTAGAACTTAGATATTGTTTCCATTAGATAAAAAAAAGTAAAAATAAAATAAATTAAAATATACTCCCTTTTAAGAAACTATCTACCAGATGAGCTCTTTCAAATTTTAGTCTCAGGAGAAATATTTCACTCCAAGGCCTAACGAAATAAACACCTGTTAAGAGATTCCAGTTAATGCTTGAATTTTAATGTTCACTGACATCGATCTCAAACAGTGCCCAGAGAATTGTGTAAAACTGATAAAAACAAACAAGCAAGCAACAATAACAACAAGAACAAAAACATACACAAGTAATCAACAAAGGATGAAGAAAGGAATGGACTGAAACTCTCATAGCACAACCTGAGTTTAAGAGCTCTGAATTATATTTGAACCTTCTTGTATTCAAATTATCCCACCATATAAGGATATAAAATCTGAGCAGATTTATCACTCTGTCAGATTCTGGTACAAAACTTACAATGAAGTAACGTTCACTTCGTTAGCAGCTATTATTGCGTTACCATCTGCAAACATAATCCAAAATAATCTAACTTTGAATAGTTTATATTAACAAGAGTACTCTACACTTTGGCTAGATTATCCCATTTTCTTATGCAGAAGCATATTCACTATTTTCCTTCCCCCCCCCGCAGCTTTTATCTTTGAACTGTAATTATTTAAGGGTTTAAATTATATGGTTTTTTTTTGGTTGCTATTTTGTTTTTTTTGGGGGGATAGGGGGAGAGAGGGGTGGGGTGGAAGGGTTTTTATTGGCTTATTTGTAGGATTTTTGTGTGTGTGTGTGTTTGCTCTTTTTTCAAAGAAAATTATAAGTCTTTATAATTCTTATTGTAATTCATCATAAATAGTTCAGTTTTTTTGTTTGTTTTCCACAGCATTTTAGCAAGTCAGTTTTCCCTACTAATTGGAGCTTCTCTTCACCATTTTTATCTTATACTGATAAATTTCTGGACAAGCTGAGAACTGGTAAGTGAGAGTTTCCATTTCTGGGAAGCTTTGTATTATTTTTTTTAGATTACCCTCTGATTTCCTGCTTTATCAGGAGCTATAGTGTACTATTTCTATATTTCATTATTGTCTGTAACTACCACCCTTTAATATTTAATATAATCTTTAATAGTACCTGTTTTTATCCCCATAAATACATTTAAAATGTAATGTGATTTAATTTTAGCTAAGAGGGTTTCCTGAAAGAGAATATAGAGAGTATTACTATTTGTACAATTGCATAGCATACATTTGCTGATTTCCATGTCTGTAAAAGATAAAACACTTATAGAAATTTTTTTTAAAGTTAGAACTAATTAGATATAAATGATATGATAATGTGCTAGGTTCCTCAGAGTAAATCTGATAGGTGATAGGTACAGTCTACATTTAGCCTTAATGTATCAAAAAAGTTATTACAGTTAATTTAAGATAAATGAATATGAGAACTCTGTGTGTTGATATAGAAGAAAATATTTTGAAATAGAGGTGCTACATAGAGTAAAAATACATAAATATAATTTGTTTGATTTTAATAAATACGTGAATGCATGCTGTTGAATGGGTAGCAATTCCTCTCTGAATCTTTTCAGCATTGTCCAGCATACTGTGTTTAATTTCACAATAATAGAATTGCAGAATCATAGAATCATCAAGTCTAACCATCATTAAGTTATGTCCCTTAGCACCACATCTGCACATCTCTTGAATACCTGCCTGGATAGGGACTCCAAAGTTTCCCTGGGTAAGCATTCCAAATGCTTAACCAGTCTTTTCATGACAAAATTCTCATAACGTTCCTGATGCAGGCCAGGATGGCATCATCTATTAAGCAGGTTATCTCATCATAAAAGGAGATAAGTTTACTCAGGCAGGAGCTATCCTTCATAAACCTGCACTGAGGGCTTCTTCTGATCACTTGGTTGTCATGTGTGTGCTGTGGGGTGGCATTCAAGACAATGTGCTCCATGACCTTCACTCAGACTAATGTCACGCTGTCAGTTGTGTAATTCTCTGGACTCTTCATCCTGCTCTTCTTGTAGATTGATGTCACATTTGCTAACCTTCATTCAACAGGAACTTCTCCCAGGTTATCCAGGACTGCTGGTAAATTATTGAAATTGGCTTGACAATCACTTCGACCAGCTCCTCTAAGACTCTTAGAAGAATATTACCTGACCCCATGGATTTATGAACATTCAAAACAAGGATCTCTTATAAATTCCCAGATTCCTGAGAGAATTAGCTGATGTAGTTGCCAAGCCACTCTCAATGATATTTGAAAAGTTGTGGCAATAAGGTGAAGTCCCTGGTGACTGGAAAAAAGACAACATCACATTCACTTCTAAGAAGGGTGAAAAAGATTTCCCTGGGAACTACTAACCTGACAGTCTCACCTCTGTGCTGGGAAAGATCACAGAGCAAATCCTCCTGGAAGCTACGCTGAGATACATGGAAGACAGGAAGGTGATATGAAAAAACCAACATGGTTAGACCAAGGGCAAATCCTGTTTGACCAACCTAGTTGCATTTTATTATGGTGTCACTAAATCAGCGGGCAAGGGAAGAACCACTCATGTCATCTATTTGGATTTCTGTAAGGCCTTTGACAAAGTAACACACAACATCCTTCACTCTGAATTGGAGAGGTATAGATTTGATGAATAGACTGTTCAATGGATGTAGAACTGGGTGCAGGATTGAGTCCAGAGAGTGGTGGTCAATGGCTCCATATCTGGATAGAGGTTACTGAAGAGTGGTGTCTCACAGAGGTCGGTGCTGGGACCGATACACTTTAATATCTTTATCAGTGACACTGACAACGGGATTGAGTACACTCTCAGCAAGTTTGCTGATGACACAAGTTTTACATCAAAAGAAACGTGGCCAGCAGGTTGAGGGAGGTGATCCTGCCCCTCTACTCTGCACTGGTGAGGCCTCACCTGGAGTACTGAATGCAGATGTGGAGTCCTCAGTACAGGAGAGACATGGATCTTCTGGAGCACCTCTACAGGGGTCACTAAATGGACAGAAAAATGACCCAAGGGATGGAATACCTCTCCTATGAGAACAGGCAGAAGGAGCTGGGGCTCTTTCAGAGAAAGATGAGAGATGACTTGATAGTGGCCTTTCAGTATCTAAAAGGGAGCTATAGAAAAGAAGGAGATAGATTCTTTAGTAGGGTCTGTGGTGATAGAACAAGGGGAAATTGTTTCACGCTTAAAAAGGATAGATTTAGGTTAGATATAAGGGAAGAGTCTTTTACAGTGAGAGTGGTGAGGTACTGGAAAGGTTGCCCAGAGATATGGTGGTTGCCCTGTCCATGCAGACTTTCAAGACAAGGCTGAATCAGGCCCCGGGCAACCTGATCTAGCTGTAGATGTCCCTGTTTATTACAGGGGAATTGAAGTAGATGATCTTTGAAGGTCCTTTCCAACTCCAAGGATTCTATGATTCTATTATTCTATGATTCCCATAGGGTTATAGTGGCTTTATATTACACCTTGTCACTACCTTCCAAAGGGCTGGATATTTTGGGAAATTGGTCTTATTAATAGACTGAGGCAAAATCTAACCTATTATAGATTTCTTGTTCACATGTGCTTTACATTTCTTGAATTCATGTCCATACATCAAAAATAATTCAGATAAAATCTTACAGGACTATGGCAACTAAGAATATTGGTCTTCATTGTAAGTTCTTTTTTTTTTCTGTCACTTAAAATGACACTTCCTGGACCACACTTACTGTCATCCAAAATGAAGATATCCATCCCAGAATTGGAAGAAATTCAGGAAAATCAAGTAAACGATATGACCAGAATGAGATTACTAAAGCATTTATTATCTCACTTTTATTACATAAAGATACATAAGGAGACATATATTTCATAAATACTTGGTCATATGAATAGTAGAATAGAAGATTATTTTGTAATATGATTTAGTATCTGGAATATCATTTAATGAAATTAGTCCATGAATGAGAGGAATCTGTCTGAAACTAAGCTCAGACCAAACTGTCATGATACCTATGAGTCGGGGAAAAAAAATAAAAATGAAACTATTACAGAATTTTTGTCAGCATCTTTAAATCAGTGAATACGTTTGTTCTTTTCACTAGCGCTGTCATTTAAGGTTTCCTCCAGATGGGAAACTGCTGGTGGGTGTCCATACTTCAACAACACTTAGTTAGTTCTTCGTGTCCTCATGTTTGAGAGGCTGTCCTTTCTCAAAAGAAATTATAATTGTCTGATAAAAGTGTCGTACATAATTATCATTAAGAGAATGAAACAAGCCATGTGCAATAGTTAACAAAGCATCTTCCTAAGAATATATGAGAACAGAGCTCTGAGAAGTACTGTAAAGCCGGATTCATACCACCAAACTGAGCACTGAACTAAGAACAACACTTCCTGAAAGCTCCCTTTAAAGTGAGCAAAGACTAATTTCCTTTCAGGAGCTAAGGCGGGCCCTGGTTAGTTGTTTTTACTCTCTGGACGTCTTTAGCTAGATGTCATTAGGCTGAGCACTGCCATGACACTCACTTCCCTGTCAGTCACACGAGACATGAGAGAGTTGCAAACTAAATTAAGGTTATACTCAAAACTGTCGATCAGGTAACCTCTGAAGTAAGATACTAACTGAATATAATTAGGTGGTGTAAGTCTGGGATCTGACTAATTTAAGTCTGCCCATACAGTTTAGCATTTAGTTGACTTATTCCTTCTGAGGAGCAGTTTATTACCTAAGAAATGATATTTGAATACCTAAAGGATCCTGTTAGAAACTCTTCATTAGAAAGAAGAAACAGAGAAAATGGAGAAAGACACTCTCCATGCAAGTGTGAAAATTGATCCCATATCTGGTCTGAAGCAGAACATTAAACAATTGAGTTTCAGTCTAGCTCAATAAATAAATAAATACTTGCAGCCAAGAAGAAAATTGAGCATCTTAGACTTAGAGTGTTCAATACCACTTGAGATACCTTAGAGTATTCCCTTTGCCCTTTGCTGCTGCTCTAGAAACCTTCGAGTATCTTACAAGGGACTGTATTGAGTAAAGCAAATCCTGTACAGATGCCCCAGAATTTCTCAGGCACATAAAATGACTAGGTTTAGACAATTAAATTGAACTTCTCACCTTGAGTGACTGTTTCCTTTGCCTAGCACAAGCATGCAGTCACTTTTTATTTATCTAGCCTTTTTAATTTATTATAAATGACAAAACCAACATTGAATGTTAGTATTTTTCAAAATGAGCCTTATGATTAATATTCTATGTTGCAAAATTCCGTGAAATAAATATTCAGCCAAAACCACAGGATCCTTATAGCGTTTGATAGCATCCTGATAGCGTTTTCTCCTGGAACAGATTAACTCATTCTTGTTTCTACAATGAGTAAGCAAACATACAGATCTTAAAGAACACATGGCAGAAGCTTCTTGAAGGTCATATGATGGAATAAACATATAAATGCACTCATGTATACGGTTCTTCAGAACATGTTTTATCATTAGAGGAAGGGAAAAGTTTAAAATTAGAGTACACCAGTAGGCCCAGGATTTCCCTCAAAATCTAATTTTTAATTATAATAAAAAAGAATGTAGTAGTTAAGTAAATAAATGATGAGGGAAATTACTTTTAGGCAATATGATGATAGAAAAAAATAGTTTTTAAGAGTGAGTTTTATGCATACAATGTGGTACATCCTACTTGATACATGACTGCTCTGTAATGGTTTTGGTGTATTCAGAGCAGCTCATCTTATGAGAGGTGACACGTAGCCTCCCTCATCAGGAAAGATGATGAGGGAAAATTGGCAAAGCCAATTTAATGAAGGTGAAACTATATATATGATGCAGTTGGGCAAGATTTTTAATACTGCTCCCAAGAAGACAGAAATATATATATATATATATATTTATCAGTGCAATACTTTGCACACAATAGTCATGACAAAAAAAAAAAAAAAATCATTGACCATTATATGTTTTTCCTTTGTTCCTTCTGATCAGTTCAGCAAGCCCCTTCCAACAGTTGCAACTGGTGCCACAGGCATGTCACCACAGGGTGAAAAGAGTGTCACTTTATAAGGAAATGTCATTTCGCAACTAAATATCATTGAACACAGGGTGGGGTGGAAGGCAGTGAGGAGGAGGGGAGATACTGAGAAAAACAGCTCAACAGCTGAATGACTGATGATATAAACAAGAAGCAGAGCATGTCATGAAGATTCCAGATAATTTGTACCCTGTTTGTCTGTTGTCCTAACAGCAGTAGATTGTAATGAAGGTGATAGTCATGTATTCCAAAACCATCTTAACACTGAAGCTCTGATTCAACAAGCAGTAGTGTTTCTACCTTTGCCAGTTATGGCAATTAGAATGCCAGTTTTTGTGGATAGTCTCTTCCACTGTTGTCCTAACCTTGCTTCTCCTTCTGTTCCTTTCACCTCTGGACCTTCTTTACGCTCTCATTAACTGCTGTAAACTTTGATGTCTGGATGATACTTTTATCCAGCTGCATTATCTTTGAATATCTCAACAGTTCTAATGTGCCATAATTCCTATCTTCTTCACCTTAGAATTCGGACTACTTCTCCACCTGTTTTTTTTAAGAGGTGGACATTTATTTACCCTTACTAGCTAAGGTGAGGCTAGTAAGAGTGAGTTCTTATCCTATTATTTCAAGAGGCACAGGTTATCTTTGAGGTTTGCAACTCATTTATTTTTTATTATTATTAATTATTAAATCTACATGGCAAATTATGTACAAAATATATGTTCAATTGAAGTATTAACAAGAAGAATGAGTGTTCATATTTGATTTAGTTTTTAGGATGTAAATAACATGAATAATAATATGTTTATGTAAATTTGTAAAGACTGCAACTACATTTCTATTTCATCTCCCTCTTCATTTTTCTTTTTATTTATTTATTTTTTCATTTTGTTGTTTTAAAGTACCATTTTCCTCTTCTCTTTTATTCTTTGAAATCTCCTATTTAGGTTGATTAATGTTACAAATTTTAAGACTATATACTTACAAGATCTTAAAGTAGAGCTGTCATCATATTTATCAAGAAAAAAAATGAATTTGGGAAGGTGCTTCTAATACACACAGATAAATAGGTAGTATCATTTTTCAGGTAAATCCAATCTACAACTATGGTTTGGAAAAAATGTGGATCTGCAGAACTTAGTGACATAAAAAAGTGTGGAATGTCTATCTTTTTTGGAATGTCTATCTTGCTTTTACTTAACGATTTTCACATAAATACCAAAACAAATAAGTAGGGTGTTTTTTTGTGTTGTTGTTTTGTTTTTGTTTTGTTTTGTTTTCTGGTATCTAGCTTTCCAGACAGTTCTACGCACTTATCTGCTCTTTTTACTTCCCACTTAAACCTTCTCTTTCTTAAAATTTCATTTCTGCTCTTCATTTCAGTCAGTTTTGGAGCAGGATTTTCCACATCTTAAGAGTGTTCTCATCTAAACTCTTCCTTCTCAAAAATGATATTTTTAGAAACACAGAAAAATTCTCACAGAAAGAAAGGGCATTTTTAAGGGCTTTTTCCTCCAAATTTCCTTTTTTATCTACTTTGAAAAAAGTCACTAGCAGAAAGTAGAGACAATGTTCCACCTTCCTGTAGCAGTTTTCATTATCTCTTCTTGTCTTGAGTGTCAAAAGCATAGAAGGAAGCATAGGGGGCTTGGCTTCTTTTTTTTCACCATGCCTTCTTCACAGTGTATTAATAATATACTCACCTAGAAATTCTTGCTTTCCATAAATTTTATTTCCCTTTGATTAACTTCAGCTAATATTCAAGTGATAAAATGTCTGTGAGTAAATCATGTAACTGAAAAACGAGAAGCAAAAGCCAGGAAAACTGTAGGTTTCTACATAAAGTCTGTGCTGAAACAAAATATGCTCGGTATTTAGTATTAGTGACATTACCAAATTACATGTTTTTTTGTTTGTTTGTTTGTTTGTTTGTTTTTCATTTACGTTCCAGGGGACCAGGCTGCAGATGGCAAAGACAGAGAGATAGTCAAAAAAATGTTCATTCTCTCTTCTAAAACTATGGGACCCACTGAAAATCTTGATTGGTGACAATCACACAGGACAACACTTTCTGTGAGTAAAACACTGCATGTAATACAAGCCTGTTTAGACATATAACAGTGTCAATATATCTATGGTATGGCAATTTGAAGAATAAATGCTCTCTTCTGTTGAAACAAAATGTTTACTTTGTTCCTAAAATTCTGTGAATTTCCAAATAAATAATTAGAGGGAGTTAAGATGGCTCACATGTCAGGTTAAAATTTATATATATATGTAATATAGTAAGTACAGTTAGAAATGACAGTTTACTAGGTATTGGGTAGCTCTTTCATTCATCCTTATATTTATTTTGTGTACTTCTAATTTTGTGTTTCATGTCTTATCTGTAATATACAAGGATGTGCTCCTCAACTACCGATTATGATGGGATTCTTAGTTATTCACTTTTATTATGACTTTAAACTACTTTAAGTAGTGCTGAAGGATAATGACTAGGCCCGTACACGCTGATAAATTTCTCCTTTTTTCCAATAGAGATATCTCATAAAGCATATCATCCTGTTTTCAGGATTGCTTTAATTCTGTCTTCATTATGAGATCAAAAACTTTGATTACATTTTGAACAGTAAACACTTTAATTAATACTTTTCAAGTGTGAGCTTTTAACTCCATAATCCTCCTTCATTTAAGAAAAGTTTATTTAAGAGTTTCAGATATATGTATTTTTTTAATTACTACTGAATGCATAATATGCAAACTGTATGCACGTTAATGTAGTTTGTATTGTAAAATCGAAAATTACAGTGTGAAATGATTTAGCAGTTTGGCATTGTTAATTTTAAAGATTCTTTTTGCTGTTAAGTGGCAATTAACTTAAACGGATAACAGGAAGCAGAATGGATCTTAAAAAAAAAAGTAGTTATCACGTGTACTGAACAAGAGCAAGCAAGAAGTATGAATGTATCAGCAAAGCCTGGGGAGAAAATTTGACCCTAACTCTTACATGCTATAGTTAAGGTCTTCAAATGATAGTAGTAAATTAGTTTTACTGCTATGGTCTGCAACCTTTGTTTACAGCCAAATTGCAAACATCACCTGATATGAATTTAAACTACATATAGTATGTAACACAGAAAGCTATTTTGTTTACAACTTCAGCCCTGAGCTTACACAGCAATTGAATTATGTGTTACTATGCCACTTTATACGCTACTTTAATACTGAAATTTACCTATACGGGCTCATCTTTTTTGTAAAATGTGAAATGTTTATTGAAAAAGAGTAACATTTAAATTTAAAAGAATGCAAAAGTAGCATAGCCTAAAGTCAGTGTCTTCTTGTAACAACAACAAAGTGCTAATTTAACAGTCAGAAAACAAATCTTGTATTAGTCTTTTGTCATGGTTTTATGATTTTTTGTTATCTGTATTCCACATCATAACATCATGTAGTAGACTGGGAGTTAAAGAGTTAAAGAGTTAATCCTTCAGTTCCGTGGATCATCGATAGTTCCGGGTATAGCTGTCTCCAAAGAGAAGAACTACATATTCCAGAGTATTTTGTGTTACATTGCATTTTTCTGTTTTCTGTTCAAAGGGAAAGATAGAACTGTTGGCAAGTCACGAGATCTCTCTCTTTCCCTTTGGGATCATCCCAACAGTGTGTGAGCTCCCTAGCCATCTCGCCTTCAGTGTTAGAGTAAGGCCTTCAGTTTTCAGACACTCTCTCTTTCATTTCATTTGCTTTATTAACCTCAATTACAATTATATTGTATTATATTGTGTTATTTTGCATTCCGATATCTTATTTTGTAAATTAGTTTTCCTCCTCAGATCATTGCCTCTGCTTTGCTTTTAGGCCCATCTCCCTACTTCCCTTTTCCCCCTTCCTCTTTCCCAGACATGGGTCCATAGGCCCCCCCGCCCCATTAGTCACAGAACTGGGCCAAACCGGCCCATAAACCATTGACAGTCTTTATAATCAGGAACATAAGACAATCAGAAAAACTGAATGTATTATGCAAAATTTACATGAACTACAATTATCATAGACTCATAGAATCATAGAACGCTCTGAGTTGGAAGGGTCCTTTAAGATCATCTGGTTCCAACCCCTTCCTATAGGCAGGGACACATCTCTCTAGACCAGATTGCTCAAAGCCCCATCCAGCCTGGCCTTGAATGCTTCTGGGCAGGGGGCCCCATTCACAACCTCACTGGGCAACCTGTTTCACCCTCACAGTAAAGAATTTCTTCCTAATATCTAGTCTAAATCTACCGTCTTCCAGTTCTAAACCATTTGCCCCCGTCCTGTCGCTACCTGTCCTTATAAAAAGTCCCTCTCCAGCTTTCCTTTAGGCCCCCCTCAAGTACTGGAAGGTCACTATAAGGTCTCCTCAGAGCCTGTGGGAGACAGTGGTGAAGGCTTCGCTGAAGTCTAGGTAGACTACATCAACAGCCTTTCCCTCACCCACCAGATGGGTCACTCAATCATAAAAGAAGATCAGGTTGGTCAAGCAGGACCTGCTCTTCATGAACCCATGCTGACTAGGCCTGATCTCCCAGTTGTCCTGCACATGCTGCATGATCTCCCTCAAGACAATCTGCTCCATAATCTTCCCTGGCACCGAGGTCAGGCTGACAGGCCTGTAGTTCCCTGGGTCCTCCTTATGACCCTTCTTGTAGATGGGAGTCCTATTGGCAAGCCTCCAGTCTTCGGGGACCTCACCAGTCAACCAGGAGCACTGACAGATGATGGAAAGTGGCTCAGCTATCACCTCTGCCAGTTCCCTCAGCACTCTGGGGTGGATCTCATCTGGCCCCATGGACTTGTGGCAGTCCAGTTGGAGTAGTAAGTCTCTGACTATTTCCTCCTGAATTGTGGGGGGTTTATTCTGCTCCCCATCCGAGACTTCCAGGTCAGAGAGTGGAGTACCCTGAGGATAACTGGTCTGACTTTTAAAGCCAGATGTAAAGAAGGCATTGAGAACCTCAGCCTTTTCCTTATCCTCAGTGGTCACGTTTCCAGCTGCATCCAGTAAAGAATGGAGATTCTCCTTGGTCCTCCTCTTACTGTTGGTATATTTGTAAAAGAGTTTCTTGTTCCTTTTTACCCCAGCAGTCAAGCTGATTTCAAGCTGGGCTTTTGTCTTTCTAGTTTTCTCCCTGCACATCCTAACAATTTTTTTGTACTCTTTCTGAGTTGTCTGTCTCTTCTTCCAAAGGAGGTATATTCTCTTTTTATCCTGGAGCCTCAGGAAAAGCTCCTTGTTCATCCATGCCGGTCTTCTTCCCTGCTGGCTCATTTTGCGGCTCAGGGGGATAGCCCGCTCCTGTGCCTTTAAGACTTCCTTCTTGAAGATCAACCAGCCGTCCTGGACCCCTTTACCCTCCAAGACTGAATCCCAGGGGACCCTCCCTAATAGTCTCCTGAACAATTCAAAGTCCACCCTCCGAAAGTCCACAGTAGCAGTTTTGCTGTCCCTCCTCCTGGCTCCACCAAGAATGGAGAACTCTACCATTTCATGGTCACTCTGTCCATGATAGCCCCCGACCTCCACATCTCCTACCAGACCTTCTCTGTTTGTGAACAGCAGGTCTAGCAGGGCAGCTCTCCTGGGAGGCTCTCTCACCAGCTGCAGAAGGAAGTTATCTTCCATACACTCTAGAAACCTCCTATAGACTACTTCTTCTGTGTTGTGTTAAATGTCAGGGAAGTTCCAGGAGGAACTGGAAACTGTGATGCACTCTGAAAGTTATGACATTGTTGCTATCACAGAAACATGGTGGGATGACTC